>NMRB01002322.1:98083-112446 GCA_002633025.1 Notospermus geniculatus
TACAATAAAAATAAAACATATATATTACATCCTAAAAAGATGCGTCTTGAGCATCCTCTGAAATGATGGCAGACTCCTTGCTTCTTGGATATCAGTGGGGAGCGCATTCCACAAGACTGCTGCAGAATGAGAAAAACTGCGCTCACCATATCTTGTCCATAGAGAACATCCTCCCAGAACATGGGTTTTCATTGCACTCCTGTGCTCAAGTACACCCACGTGGTTATGTTGAGGATCATATTTTGATAACCATGAATTCACAATGAGCATAATATTTGAAAAGCTTGCAATATTGAATGGGCTTTCAGGTCTTCTTTGAGTCAATATAGAGTTTTCGCAAAGCCCCCGAAACGCCAACGCGAACGTCTATCCTTTTGTTCGGTGCTCTCTTCGTGGCATCGAACAATGGGTTTGACATTCGCGTTTTGGGGGCTTTGCGAAAACTCCCTAATATCATGGTCATCTACATGTAACTGACCACGTCGTTTCTAATCGCCGATGACCTGTGGCCCATGGCCTTTAGGTACACAGGAGGTTAGAACTGAGAAAAAAATTTAAAAAATTAAATCGGTACATTTTGTCCTAGGTACCTTTTGTCTGGGTACCATCTGTCCTAGGTACATTTTGTCCTAGGTACATTTTGTCCAGGTACATTTTGTCTGGGTACATTTTGTCCTAGGTACCTTTTGCCCCAGGTACCTTTTGTCCGGGTACCATTTGTCCTAGGTACCTTTTGTCCTCGGTACATTTCGTCCTAGGTACATTTTGTCTGGGTACCTTTTGTCCAGTACCAATTGTCCGGGTACGTTTTGTCCGGGTACGTTTTGTCCTAGAACCATTTTGAATGGATTTAATGAAAAATTGAGGCATCCTGACTATAATTACAAGAGCTCTATCTGTTGGAACTTTATTTTAATCTGTCAGCATCCTGGTTTTGTGACCAAGGATAGGAACTACAGCTTTCTCAGGAGGTATTTTAACACTTATTGGGCCTATTTTTTTACCGATAGTTGTGTTGGGAATCTTGAGAATCTCGGAAAATGAATGCGCAATGCATTTCTATTAGCAGCAACAGTCAGAAATAGGTGCGCGCGCGGGACGCGAAACATAGAATTAATTACGCACGGCCTAAAGCCCTGTATCTTTTTTTGGTTTCGGGGCCGGCAAAGTTGCTGAAATATGTCTTCAAACATGTCAAATGCTGTGTTCACACTAGGGTTTACATACATATCAAATCGAATTCGCGACAAAGGCCTATTCCGATATAACGCGTTCCCACACTCAATTCGAAATAGATCACTCTAACATGTTTAATACCGATAACCAAACTGGTATTTGAATTGGTTTTTGATTCGCATTAGCCAAATCGAAATAGTTAGGGCCTATGTACTGCACAGTATGCATTCAACATGTTCAATGTAGGCCTAATGTCATGACGTAGTTTATTTCGGGTTGAGTGTGACGCGTTTTGTTTCGAATCGAAATCGGTTTACTTGTAGTGTGACCTGACCCAGCGTAACCAAATTGATTTCCATATTTCGATTTACGGAAACCGATTTCGATTCGCAATAGGTGTGAACGCAGCATGGCATTAGTGAATTTGATCTGACATGACAGAAAGAAGTTTTAGGAATTACTTGATGTCTCAAGCATCAAGATGCCAAAGGGCTGGGCAGAAATGAAGGGTTGTTACAAGTTCGGCATAACTCTGAAACTACTGCTTCGATCTGCCTGAAACTTGCACAGATGATGCTTTGTACTGAAAGATGAAAAACTATGATGACACAAAAACAATTGCATTCCTCTTTACTAATTAAATTAGGGAGACAATGCCAGATTTTGGAGGCCTAGAAAGGCGAGAAATAGTCATTATTTCACCGCAGAATTTTACATGGGCCTGTGTCATGTTAAATGCTAACAAGTTTGTGTGATATCTGCTAATTATTTTCATTATTTTCTACAAGAAAATGGTATTTTACATTTTTGGTTCACATGCCCAACACTGCAAGTTGAGCAACGTTTTACAAAGCCATTCAACCAGTCAGAAACTGACCACAGGCCTGGGAATTGGTGATGTCACCCAAAATGAACCATTGTGAATGCACACTTCAATTCCAACCCAACGGTAATTCATGTGAAATCAAGTTTGACTGAGTCATTCTTGGTGAATTGTGAGTGGTTCCCAGGCCTGTGGTCAGTTTTCACATTGGTTAGAATGGCTTTGTAAAAGCATGCTGAACTTGCAGAGGTAAGGCATTTCAACCAAAAATCTAAAAATCATTTTTTTTGTGGAAATCAATTAAAACAATTAGCTCTATCACACAACCTTGTTAGCATTTTACGTGACATAGGCCCAGGTGAAATTCTGCGGTGAAATAATGACTATTCCTTGTCTTTCTAGGCCTCTGAAATCTGGCATTGTTTCCCTAATTAGTAAAGAACAATGCAATTGTTTTTGTGTCATCATAGTTGTTAATCATTCAGTACAAAGCATCATCTGTGCAAGTTTCAAGCAAATCGAAACAGTAGTTTCAGAGTTATGCCGAACTTGTAACAACCCTTCATTTCTGCCCAGCCCCTTTGACCCGAAAAAGCCAAAATAATCCTCAATTTCTTTAATTTTCTTCAAAACTGTGCAGGTTTACACCATTGCAACAATATTCTCAGACATTCTCTGACGCCAACTTAAATGTTGCTGACGCTTGTTGTATGTTGACGCTAAAATATGTTGCTGACGCTGTTTAGTAGGACCGGGCTGCGTGAGTTTCCGAGATCACTGATCTTTACATATTATTGTTTTTCTGTGGACTAGGCACAGTGGCACGTCAATAAGCCTTATTTTACATTTGCTCCCACAAGCTCGCCCCTATGACCGAGCGAAGCGAGGAAGTGATGACACAAACCGCTGGTAAACTTGAACTCGCCCAAGTCAATCGTCTCTCAAGAAGTTGTTATAAGCGCAAATTAAAAACCGTTACCTGATTTGTAATCCACAGAAGTTCCTTTTTCATGATATCCAGAAGAATTCACAAAAAAGTTGAGATAAAAAGGCACTTTGTTGCAGAAATGCGGAAGAATATTTGTTGGTATAGATCCTGGCACACCATATCCAGCACTGACGATTTCAAGCAATCTTGATTGGATGATTATACGAAAAAATTACAGTTCGCAAACATCCTGGTTTGTAAAATATTATTTTCTGTAGTTGATCGCTCCAATGTCAAGAAATAAACGTAAATTCAAAATAAAATAACCATGTAACTTCATTTTGAAATAAAACTGTTCTTTAATATAATTAAACAAAAGCGCATTCAATGTTTCTCTTCGGTTCAAATTTATAGCTCATCCAATCAAGATTGCTTGAAATCATCAGTGCTGGATATGGTGTGCCAGGATCTATACCAACAAATATTCTTCCGCATTTCTACAACAAAGTGCCTTTTTATCTCAACTTTTTTGTGAATTCTTCTGGATTCATGAAAAAGGAACTTCTGTGGATTACAAATCAGGTAACGGTTTTTAATTTGCGCTTATAACAACTTCTTGAGAGACGATTGACTTGGGCGAGTTCAAGTTTGCCAGCGGTTTGTGTCATCACTTCCTCGGTTCGCTCGGTCATAGGGGCGAGCTTGTGGGAGCAAATGTAATAAGGCTTATTGACGTGCCACTGTGGACTAGGCTACTTACGGTACTAACATGACTAAAAAGAGGATATTCGTGTAAATGTGTTGTTTTGTGTCGAACTGGACTGTTACCGTCTGCACCTGAACTTTATAGCACCGTATAAACGTTCTTTCAACCTGAGGAGCCCAAAGCCAGTCATGGCTACCGCGGCTCGCAAAATGATCATGATGATGATGATCAGACCATGTATCTATTTTCGGACAGGAAATAAATTTCGGACAGCACTGCAGTGCACTGCATCTGCAGTTCCGATTGTCGGACAACCTCCATACCGTATAGGCCTAGGCCTATATACTTTCTCCAATAATTTACGCTTTGTTCGACCAACTAAAAACACTTACACGATCACGTACAGAACTGCGTCAGTAGGACGCCTCGCATCATGAACAACATGATAAAAGACAGCTGATGATTGTCATGCAGGATGTGGAATGTGTGGCGTGTCGCGTTTTGTTTGTTTTGTTTTGTTTCACAGGCGGCCGCGTTGGATCCGTATCCCACTCCCCCGCTTTGCCCTTCCTCCAGCCTCTAGTACCACCCCCACGCCCAGGCGGCAGCACTGTACGGTGTCGCTCGTCGTCGTCTCTTATGAAAATCATGAAATTTTACATGAACTCCATGCGAAAGACATACCAATACAGCGCAGCTCAAAAGAGACCTCAGGTATTAATAACTAGACCTGTGCAAAGCTAACATGTTGTTTATTGCTAACGGAAGAGTTGGAAATGACAAAAGAGTAGGTTCAGTCACATGTAAGAAAAGTGTAGATGACGTGGTAATATGTGATCCAAATTCTTTATGCAGTATGGGTTCCTTTGATGTTGATACTTTCAACCCTTTATTATCAGATGTTCATTCACCTGTAATCTTTAATTTGTGTAAGTCCACCAAATCTGGTCGGGCTGATGTCCAGGAAAATGAAGATCATCATACGATGAAACCAATTACTGGTGATATCAATTCTTCTCGTCCCACTTGGAAAGCTGAGAAAAGCAATGATTTCATAAGCGTCGTGCGAAAAAACCTGAATATTGTTACCAAGGCGTTCAATGAACAACAAGATGTGAACCTAATGGCAGAAGCAATCAGCGAAGTTTTCATAAAGGCCTCTGAAGAGTCATCTCAAATGAGGAGGTCCAATGTGTCAGGTAAAATGAATGAGTCTAGAAACACATGTAGATCTAGGAACAGGAGTTGGTTTGATAGAGACTGCGCAGAAGCTAAGAAACGATTTGAAACTAGTCATAACTTGTACAGAAGAAATAAAACCAATGAGAGGTTTGCAGAAATGAAATGGAGAAGTAAAGAATACAAACGACAACTTAACAGGAGTCACAACAAATACAAGAAAGACCTGGGAAAAAAGTTAAAAAAATCTTAGGAGTTCTAATCCTAAAGATTTCTGGAAACTGCTGACCCCCCCCCCCAAAAAAAAAATCACATGTTAATTGTGAAGTAAGCATCGAGTTGTTCAAGAAACACTTTGCTAAACTAAATACTGCTCCTGATGATCATTATCTTCCTGATTCTGATCAAAACCTGACACAGCACTTTAGTGAAAATGGGAACGCTAGCTTGAATGATCCAATAACTGAGAAAGAAATAGCTAAAGCTATCAAAGCCTTGAAAAATGGGAAGGCCTTTGGTTGTGACAAGATCTTGAACGAACATTTAAAAACCTCCACGGACACCATGACGCCATACTTTCTTCAGCTTTTCAACGCAGTCCTCCTGACTGGAGAAATCCCCAAATCTTGGTCATATGGGACGATCAAGCCGATATACAAAAATAAGGGTGATAACAAAAACCCTGACAATTACAGGGGCATTACAATCTTAAGCTGCCTTGGGAAAGTTTTCACGTCCATTATCAATGATAGGCTGAATGCCTTTGCTTCTGACGTTAACCTGATTGGGAAAGAGCAAGCAGGTTTCAGATCAGGTTTTTGTACTGTAGACCATATGATTACCATGAAGTTTTTGCTTGATATATACCTCTCAAAAGGATTAAAAATTTTCTGTGCCTTCATTGATTATCGGAAGGCCTTTGACACTGTGTGGAGAGCTGGGGGGGGGGGGGGAGGCTGAATACCTTTGCTTCTGACGTTAACCTGATTGGGAAAGAGCAAGCAGGTTTCAGATCAGGTTATTGTACTGTAGACCATATGATTACCCACACCGAAACCTGTAGTGTAAATAAAACCCGCCCTGGGCGCCGCCATAATTAGATGCGTCGCGCTTGTCACGTGACCCACGCTCAACCCTGCGTGGAGACTACCACCCCTCATTTACAGACCTCCCAGCGGGTCTCTTTACCCGTAACGCATGCGCAGTTACAATCAGGAAGTGTGCGGTCGACGGAGCTTTGTCTGGCTGTTTATTTCATAAAAATCGGCCTAGAAATGCGATTTTTGTGAATTTTTTTGCGTTTTTCACGTGAAAATCAGGGCGGAAGGCATCCGTGGTACCCCTAGAAGATTTATCAGGTAACTTTTTTCGGTTTATGTTAAGCAAAATGATTCAAACGCAGATTGAAAGTTGAGATTCCATGCTTCCCGTTGATGTAAAACACTTCATGGTTGCCTTCAGGACAAATTGTTTAACAATTCTTGATTCTGCCAGTCGGGTAGCATGAAATAGGTCTGGTTGGAATGAAAAATTGATTCAAGTGGGTTTAAGATGATATTTCTTGGCAAATATTGCAGATTTATCGCATTTTGTGAATGACCTTGACCTTCTACCACGCTGTATTGATTTTTCCTGAGGAACGAAAGGATTTTGGGCAGTTTTTGATCAGCTGATTGTATGTCAACATCATATTGTGTCCTCAGATATATGATGAGTTCATTCATGTTGTCACCCCTGGAGCTGTGTTGATCATTGCTGTCCTCAAATATGCTCATATCCACATTTATGTCTGTGGTTAAATAATATGGGACTTCTGTTATCCCTCAGGCTTCCATCAGAAATACAATTTTAATCCAATTCTTTTCTATTTTCAGAAATGTTGTCTGCGATGGATGATTTTCATTCAGAAGTCCTCAAACACCTGTGTCGCATTTGTTCTGGTGTCCTTAATTCCAAGGCATGTGGTGCAGCACCAAGACAGAAGAGTTTCCTTTCAGTGGAAGCATGTGCTTCAGCTCTTCTCAGGATCTATGGGATATCAGTGGAAACTGAGGACAACAGTGTATTTCCAACTTCAGTGTGCAACAAGTGCAGAATTAAAATTAGTAGGGAAATGAAAAAGACTGTAATTGAGCAGCAGGTGTTACCTCATTTGTTCCGTCCCCATCAGCATGATGATTTGAACTGTATTTGCCACAAGTTATGCTCAGCTGTCAGTGTTCCATTGCCACCCCCAACCACAGAATCGGTCGCTATTGAACCATCAATTCTGACTATTGAACATAGCTACGTTCATGATATTGGTGCTGCTGCAAAACCAAGTGCACCTTCAACACCTGAGGTTCGTAGTAAAAAAAGTTTGAAGGAGTTGAACCGACAGTACATAAAGAGAACCCGTTTGAAAGACCTTTTCTCAAACCTTCATGACTTTTGTAAAGAGAAAAAAGAGGATGTGGTAGATGTTACTTTTAGTCTCCTAATACAGGAACTTATTGATTCAGATCGTAAAAAGGAAGCTGATCGTGTCATGGAGATTTGGAGCGGGAGTGACAAATCAAAATTGTCAGTTGAGGAATGTTTAGCCATGAGGGTGAGAAACACACTCTCCAAGACGCACTATGCGCAGATGTATGCAGTTCACAGGGACAAGACCAGTTTGAATTCCCTACAACCAGTGAAACAATTGACATCCATTGAAAACTTATTTTTCCCAGGTAACTGTGCTTACAAGTTATTCAAAAATGACTGTTTAATTCAGGAACAGGATATATTAAGCAAGGTTGATTGTGAACCAAAGGACATAATGAGAAACTTTGCAAACTTTCCAAGTGATTTTCCATTACCCAATGTGTCAGGTTTGGAGTTCGACTACATATCAGCAGTGGCAAAAACATTGACTGAATTAGAAGAGAGTATCAGTGCTCGGCTAAAAGACTGTGGTCTTCCAATTGACACATCTGTCCACACCATAATTAAAGATGGTGGTGATGGTCTTGGCGACGTGAACATTAAGACTCGTAAGGGCGAATTCTCTTTAACTGACAAAGTCTTTAGGTACTCATTCTGCGTCCTTTCATGTAGTGCAACAGTGAATGAGAAAAAATATGAATTGTTCAAGGAAGCATCAGCTAGTTCTGTTGATTGCACCCGCCCGGTAGCTATTTGCCATTGTGATGAAAGCGACAGACCGAGCATTTCTATCACATTGGCTAATATCTCCAAAGCAAGAGATGCGATGCAGAATGGTGTGATGAAGTTGAGGTTTGGTGGTGGACACATTGTACCTGAGAGGTCCCACACACTGCAGTTTCTCTTTACCATGGTTGATGAGAAATTTGAACGGACATCCTCAGGGCTCCAGGGTAGTGGGTCCAGATACCTTTGTACTCTGTGCGAAGCCACCACTGCCAATTGCCAGTGTGATTTGGGTTCATTCACTCGTACAAGAACACATGATCAGACCGTCTCCCTCTACAGGTATCGTTTTGAAAATCCTGAAGAACTAAATGAAAATGACTTGGCTGAGAAATGCAAAGGGGTTAAGGCTATGCCACTGATTTCTTCCGATGCATCTGAACGTTCACTTGATTCTACCCATGCAAATATAAACATGGGGAGATTTTTCAAGAGGATACTTGTAAGGGAAGCGGCTGAAGTGTACGAGTGGACGGAATCAGACAGAAACAGATCTCGGCTCCAGCATGTTGAAAAGTCTTTAGATGCCATGTTGATAGAGAAATTAGGTATCCAGCCAAAAATGATTATGGTAGGCAATGATGCCAGGAAACTTTTCAATGGAGCAAACCATGATATTGTCACATCACTGATCAAAAATGAGGAAAGGAAGGGACTTGTGAAGCACATATTGTCACTGTATTCTAAAATGCATTCAGTGTATTCTTCTACCTCACCCACAGTAGAGCTTCCAGAGTTGACAGGAAATTACAGAGAAATAGCCTTCCAATTTTCATCTTGTCTTGGTGAACACTTTCCGAGTACATTACCTGGTCGAACTACCTGCATAAGGTGGTGGAGCATGTTGCAGAAATTATCAGTGACCCCCATGGGCTGGGCAGTGTTGGCTTGTTGTCAAGTGAGGGTGGGGAATCTGGAAATAAACTCTACCGTCACATCAGAAAACATTTGTCTAGGCATGACAGTGTAAATGACCTGCGAGATGCCCTTGTTTTTCACTGGCTCTATACCAGCAAAAGGCTCCAGACACTTGCCAGCACCACTCACATCAAGCAACACTGTACAGCCTGTGGGGAGGCTGGCCACAATTGCCGCACCTGTACGTATGATGAAAATGCCATAGGGTGATTCATGGCATCCTCGGGATGAAGGGGCAAAAAGGGGTCGTCGTCGTGATAAGTATTAGTAAAAAATGTTTATGATTGTCCTAGCAGCGAAGGAATGTCCACAGGGTGAAATTGTCCTTACTGGGGACTGAACCTGGGCTGCTAGGCCAAGCACAATCATTTTGGTAAAACTAACAGACTCATTCAAAACTATGGAACAGCAGAAGTAAAATGATTGTCTTGTATTTTCCTGGTGATGTATGAAAATATACATGTTGTACCTCAAAGAGAATTGCGTAGAGTTATGCTATTTTCTTTGTTTTTTTCTGCCCTTTGTTTTCTTAGGTTTGCAGTTATGACATAGGAAGTCAATGTTGTCAAGTTTCCCTTGATCTGAGTGTCTGAATTCTTCTGTACAGCAGACATGGAACAATTTGTCACATCTCACACACTGCAAAGATCTGACAAGTTCACCTGGAGTATACTCGGAGTCAACCACACAAGTTTCAGCTTCGCACCTTCCTGGGTCCATTTTCTTTGTGGTCAGTGTAAACAGATGTTGATTTGCACCACCATGAAAAAATACAGATGAACTGTCCAAAGGGATGGAAGTGTGGCTGGCCATTTCAAATCCTGGAGGTGCAGTCATTAAAGTGACAGATGCCGTGGCTATGTTTACAATAAAATACTGTCCACTGGGAACAGTAGAATGTATTTCATTGTCAACTTGCTGATAACCCCCATATACCAACAGTTCACTGGGACTGCAGACATTTGTAGTATGGCCAGAGAGAAGAATGTTTACCAAACCACCAGCAAATGTCAGTTGTATTTTACTTATGACTGCCCTTATGCCATTTTGACCTTCCTGTGGCAAGTGACACTGAATAATGGAAACATCCAGAATGGACATTCTTCTGATCACAGTTTTATTGTCCTCTTGTACCTGTAACAGGCCCCCTAAGTAAACAACTGTGCAGTCTTTAATTTCATTTCCAGTATGGAAAGCAACGGGAGGGAGATCCTGTTGTCCTTGGATTATTATCTCTTGCCAGTGGTATTTCTCCATATCTAGCCAGTACATTTTACCATCAATAGTTGCATGATTTCCTCCCTTCTCCACACATCCCACTCCCCCATACAATATTGCTCCAACCTCCTTGCCCTCCTTGTTCATTAAAGTAAGGGAATGTCCATACCTTGGACTAGGAACACTTCCAGTCTGAAGAGACACTGTATCCGATGTCCCTATTAGTTTGGCATTGAAACCCCTGCCAAAATTTTCAAGTACAATTAAATCATTATGAGGTACCATGGCTATGTTTGGATCAATGCCTCCCCAAATGTAGACAGATGTTTTCACCGCAGCAGCACTAGCAACAGAACCTATCCTCCTAACTGACACATCCCGAGTTCTTGTGTGGAATACTATGTTAGCCGAATGAATGAATGGTCTCATACTTATCTGCGCACCAGTGCATTTTTTTTCTGTCACCTGCAACACCTTAATGTCACTCTCCTGTATATGAAAAGTGTAACTAAATATCGATGCAGTCGTCGTCGTGAGTGGCATTCTTGGATGCATGCCGCCTGTAACAAACACATCCACAATACGACCCTGTACATCATCTGTCAGTGCATATGCAGTTCGTAAAGCAGGCGTAAGTTCCGCGTCATTTCTAGACCAAATTAAATGGCCCTTCCCTGAAAACAGCCCCAGTGAGCTGATGCAATCTGTCATCGATTTCTTCGTCACCTTTTTACGATTTTGTACAGCCTTTAGGATGGAAAAAAACCGTGCATTTCGAGGAAAATTTTCGCGATTGGCAATCAAGCTTGAAGTCAGAAGGTTCAAGCTTGAAGATTGAAGTCAGGGGTTGGTTCAAGCTTGAAGATTGAAGTCCGGGGTTCAAGCTTGAAGACTGAAGTCTGAGGGTTCAAGCTTGAAGATTGAAGTTCCTGGTTCAAGCTTGAAGTCAGAAGGTTCAAGCTTGAAGATCGAAGTCAGGGGTTGGTTCAAGCTTGAAGATTGAAATCCGGGGTTCAAGCTTGAAGATTGAAGTCTGAGAGTTCAAGCTTGAAGATTGAACTCCGGATTCAAGTTTGAAGTAGGAAGGTTCAAGTTTGAAGATTGGAGTGGAAATAATTAATATTGTACATTTTTTGATAGCAATCCGCGGAAATGGTTGGAATTGGATCATATTAAACATATCGAATACTAAATGTTGCAATTTCTTAGGGATGAAGGTCTATATAACTCATAAATTGGAATGATTTGTCTGGCTTCAATATTGAAGTCGGTGGTTCAAGCTTGAAGATTGAAGTCGGAGTTACTTCAAGCTTGAAGATTGAAGTTCTACTTCAAGCTTGAAGATTGAAGATTGAATGAGCCTTCTGGGCTTTCGTACTCTGGACCGACCCCTTGGAGGTGAGGATAAAGTATACTAACTCATTTGAAGATGATTATGTGGATTAGCTGAGAGGTTAACTGGTGCGTGCAAGACTTCACTTGCTTTCATCATGTTGGTAGACTGACATAATCTACGCAGTCAAAAGGCTTTCAGGTCATGAACCAAACAAAATGTGACGTCACTTATGCAAACAACATGAGAAGTTCTGCGCGTGCGTGTTTTGTAATTGGCACTTTCAGGCAGACGGCATTCGATTGGTCATTTCTTAAACCAGATTACCAATACAATGATGTGATTTCGTTGATGTCATGTGCAGTTCTGTGTTTGCATCTCAGCCTGGAATGTTCAACCATAAACGTTTTCGACTATGGCGGACATTTAATATGTCAGCTGAGTCAAAAGAAAGGAACTTGTATGCAAAAAGAAGAAGCGATACACTGCAGTGGAGCTCGGATGTATGAAAGAAAGGTAAGCAACTGACATCTGACCTCTAATCTGCGTATTTTAATGGGACACAGATATGGGGACATAAAATGCCTGTGATGTGGTGGGGATTACACCCATAATTGTTTTTAAGTTCGCCCTTAATGGGGTAGCCCCCAAATCTTTCCTAACCAGGTGAAAATTATAAATGGAGCGATGAGAACCAAATACGACATTGTTCGCCCTATCGACAAGATTGGGCAAGACCAGGTGAAAATTATAAATGGAGCGATGAGAACCAAATACGGCATTGTTCGCCCTATCGACAAGATTGGGCATGTAAATCGAGCAGGTGGAAACCGGAAATGCCGGAGAAGAAGTAGGCTGTCAATGAGAGTCGCCCTCTCTACAACATCGTGAATGGAACTCGGAATCTCAGAGGTGACAGGAGCTGATGTTTCCACTGAACTACTACTGATGATTGAACATGTATACATGTCATTTCTTGTACATGTATATTCGTACTATCTCACCCGGGTCAGAAATCAATTCGGAGGAAAACGTTCAACATTTTTCAAAAAGGTTTTAAATGAGTAATTAGTCTAAACATTAATGTAATTGAGATACAGAGTGAATATTGGTTTAACCCTGTGTACCCGTTAGCTACGCTAATTGTGAGGGCGACTAATCTCTAAAATGTACTTCCTAAAGACACATTTTTCAGTGCGTTTTATTGCTTTTTCATGAGGGAAGTAGACTTTTTTGTCATACAGGAACATTATGAAAGGCAAATAAAGACTGGGGGTGCTGAAAAATTAATCCCTTTGAAAATGGATCGGTGGTCACAACAAGGATGGAGTGATAGAAGAATAAATGGAGTCGTTCACCAAAAATTAGTTATAGAAATATCATGAAAACATACAATTCGTAAGATCGTCAAGAAAATATTAAAGATAATGTATCATAACTTCATTGTTTACATTCAATATTCGTAAACATGGATTTGTAAACAGGGATACATTGTGTTAGTTTGGGCTTTTGGGACATGCCAACCCACAAAAATGAATACATTCAGTGTCAAACGAATTTCTGGAGGGCATGTCAACAACGAACTGTGTACAATGTACTCTTAAGACAAACAAAGAGACTGGGCAGAAACAAACAAATAAACAATGACGGCCGGAGAAAATACCAGTGATACATTATTCTTTAATAACTACAGTGTACAATTTTTACCAATAAATGTAGAGCCGAAGAGGAGATTTTCGAATGTACGATAAGTTTTTATTGATTCCAAAGTACAGTGGAAACGGACTAGCATGTCGTATCCGTTTCCATCCCACTCTGCCCGTGATTATTTTCATCCAACGTGATCTGCACGCTCACCGTTATCGATGTCTTTCGTACGCTCTCGACGCAGACGGCACAAGTTACAGGCTGCTTCACAATGTGACGTACGTCTGCAGACATCAGACATCGGTCCTACGTACCATCGCCATTACCGTGAAATACATTGTAATGTTCAAGGTGCAGAAGATGGGGTTGAGAAAATGGCGACTGAAACCAGTTTTGTCCCTGTACGACTTCAGGACAGGAAATTACGTCGGTCACATATTGATCAACAAGAGAGACAGGTGTTTGGAATGACGGAGCCGTGGTGGTCCTGGAACTGTCGCTATCGCCAGGTGGAAGGTACACCTGGACATGGAAAGTGTTGTTTCGATTTGCCCAGTGGCTCAGTACGATTTTATTATGACAATATACAATTGTCACGCACAGCGCACAGGACATGAAATGGTTTACCGTCTATCATTGAATGTTTCTGACAAGATTAGTGTTTGGGGGGTCAGATCTGCGGCCGTACACTTTCACAGATTGGATGTCACCATTGCATGTCAGGTATTCCTCAGAACGATGTGGTTTAAACTGGTTTTGTTTCATCGATCAAAAACTGGTTGGTGGTTGAGGGAAAACGATACTATCATACCACTTCCCGGTAAGGCTAAAATATTAGCTAGAAACACCACCGAAGGAATTGTTTTGTGTCAGTTTAGGAACTTACTATTAAAAAACCAACTTACCACTGTTGATCTAGGATGCTTTAGAGGAGGAGCGATTGTTTCGAATGATATTCCATTAAAATTAACACTTTTCAAGATAAGAGGTCCTGTTTCAATACTGAATCAATTGTCATATCATAACTTAGCAGTTGATGGGAAAAAGTCCCTGATGGTGATACATGGGTTTCTCGATAGCACTAAGAGGCGCCGTATTTACAAAACGGTTTATATTTTCAAACAAGTTCTTTGAATAGCATTTCCCGTTTCATCCAGAGTAAACGGAACCAGAATTCGAGAATTAGGCTTTGGCAATGTTAGGCCTTTATTGGTAACATTTTTGTGAATCTTATATGTTG
>NMRB01002323.1:26148-49511 GCA_002633025.1 Notospermus geniculatus
ATGATAGCTATCTCAATTCATAAGTGATATATTTAAACCCCTTCCCACAAAATGGCTCTGATATGATACAACATGTATCATCTCGATTCATGAAGTCATATTAACCCCTTCCCACCCAATGGGTGTAATACGCCAGCCAGAGATATTAACCCCTTCCTACCCAAGTGGTCTGATGAGATATCTTTTTGGATTCATGAAGTGATATTAACCCCTTCCTACCCAATGAGTGTAATACGATATCTATCTCGATAAGCGATATTAACCCCTTCCTACCCAAGTGGTCTGATAAGAGTCACGGTCTGATAAGATTTTCGATTCACGGAGTGATATTAACCCCTTCCCACCCAATGGGTGTAATACTATATCTATCTCGATTCAATAAGCGATGTTAACCCCTTTCTACCCAAGTGGTCTGATAAGATATCTTTTTCGATTGATGAAGTGATGTTAACCCCTTCCCACCCAATAGGTGTAATACAACATCTATCTCGATTCACCAAGAGATATAAAACCCCTTCCTACCCAAGTGGTCTGATAAGATATCTTTTTCGATTCACGAAGTGATATTAACCCCTTTCCACTAAACTGATTTCCACGAGGAACGCTTTGCTTGCTAACCATTAAAAAGGCACACTATTCGTACTTCGTTTCCCCTCTTTCACCCTCTTGAGTTGGCAGGTCATAGTCAGCTGAGCGCAAGGCCCATGGGCCTCTTGTTCATACTACACATTAAACAGATTTTATATTGCATTTTCGGTACAAAAATAACGCTGTCGTTAACGTTTACGTTTATCGTTTGATTTCGAAACCTCCCTATTACCTCGTTGACCTAGGAAACGGGGCTATAAACGGGACACTGGTTATACCAAAATCTGACAGATGTATTCATGCAAAAAGGATCGGCCTAAAAGAGGTCAGGTGGAAGAAAAAGATATCAATTGTCTGTTGTATTTCTGGCGGTACCCTCCTTACCATTTACGATGTTGTCGTTTCAAGTGAACTTGCTTTAAATTACCGATACTCCATTACAATTGCGACATGTTCCAGGGTAGACTTTACGGTAGTGAATGATGTTGTACTTGCTCATCATGCTCATGTTAAAGGAGCACGGTATTGGATCTCAAATGCGTTTTTTGACTGCCGACGTAGAGCCAGCCACCTAGCGGCAGTTAGACGAACTACAAAAAATGCATTACAAAATGTACGCAGTAAATCGGGTCATTCGCCGAAACGTAGTTAGTCCCTTGGGTTGGAGAGTGGCGCGGTGGCGCCGGCTGTCGAGAAAGTGGCAATACCGTGCTCCTTTAATGTGAAGAATATGTTGGTTTATAGAAGGGATACACAGTAGGCCTACAAGCCAGTTAAGCACCAAATCAAAAATATAAAATGGTTAGAAAGTAAGTCGACAAAAACGTTAAAGCTGAACTTAATAGATATAAACCCCAAGCGGCAGAGGCAGAAATTACGAACAGCCACAAGGCACTTTCAAACTACCTCTGAAAACGATACACCCTCTCGGACGGTCACAGTTGGTTTCACTTGCCACCACGCTCATGAACAGAAAAGGTCTCAGCACAGCTGCCAAATGAGAAAAAACGAAAAATAATATGTGATGGCACTGAGGTTCGAACCCACAACCCTCTGATCGATTCGCCAACCTCTTTCTGTACGCGCCACGAAGACTGCTTGCTTGCTTGACGACAATTCCGATCGCTTTATTTCCTCATGGAGATCTTCAAAACCACAGCGCCTTTATTGTAGATCGGCGTCGTTGTATACAAGCACTCTTCGTGGCGATTCGTGGGATTCTTTTTTTCAGGAATTACAGTCCTTCCCATTATTTAATTACAACGTATTTACGGCGTCTAACCAACATGGACGTGGCCATGTACTTTGAGTTCATTTCTAACATCACAAATAAATATTCAAATTACATCATTAACGGCCAACTTTCTTCACCACGCCATGACTTCTGTATTAGCTAAACCACATTTGAATTTCCTTTTTTTGTCCGATCAGTCCCGATTCCTGCTCTGCCAACCAATTCTATACTTAACAGTATTACATCAACCATTGGGTTGCTGCCATGACCCCGTTATTTACCAATCTATCAGTTCCTCTCTTGCTATCTGTTCTTTAATTGTTTACACTCATGTACACTCATGGAAAAAAGTAAATGGACAGCAGTTTTTCTTGAATATCTCCAAACCGTTGCGATGGTTTGGAGATATTCAAGAAAAACTGCTGTCCATTTACTTTTTTCCATGAGTGTACATTTCGTTTCTTTGCACCCCTGTTATGTTATATTCCGCCTGTAACTACATGTATTGCTACTGGTTCTTCCAAGGCCAGTGATGCCTCGGCGGTGGCCCTTCGCATGTATATATATCAGTTACTTATTGATAATAAATATTACATTACATTACACTACAACTCGTAAAACGAAAGCATTTATTAGGAAAATTACCTTTTTCTTCTGGCACATCCCAGGACATGAATCTTACTAATAATCTTATAATTTTCTTAGTAAGTATCTTGGCTATTTCTTAGTACGATCTTAGTAAGAGAAATCTTACTAAGACTTTTCTTATAAGATTCTTACAAGAAAAATCTTACTAAGATTTTTCTTACCAATATCGTAGTAAGAAAAATCTTAGATACTGTTTCTTAGTAAGATNCGCGATTTTGCTCCGTTTGAAGAAACCTGGCTAAAATTGCGTTTTAAAGCTTCTCCCGGGGACTAGACTAGCAGACTCCAAAGTGCAAATCTGACATGTTGTGACAAAATGGCCATATCTCCGGAACGGAAGCAGCTACGACGACGCGACTGGCGCCAAAAGAAAGAGGAGATCAGACCTAGCGACAGACGCGTAGGAGCAGCGGTTATCGAGATATAGACGTTTAAAGATTGGAAACCTGACGAAAACGTAGGCCGAACGCGACTATTTCCTGACAACTTGCATATTCGGCTATGAATCTCACAAACATTTTGGAAGAAGCAAACCTGCATGAGGTCGTGGCGCATTTAGTTGCCTCCAGAATGAGTGCCTTGTCACCAGTTTTGGTTGCAAATTGTGTGAGCTAGGCGCATTTTTGTAGAGACATCAGAAATTCATGTTACGAAATGTACACTTTTCACAGATAGTCAGGACCGTAAGGGTTAATTTCCCCTTCCATCCTGAGAAAAGAATTTTGAGGTCGTTTCTGAATTTCGAAGAACTTGACACATACAAAAAGAAATTAATTGCACAGTTCGCCAGATTTATTTCAAGGGCAATTTCAAACGTTAACCCACGCAGCCCTGGGTCAGAAACCTGAACATGATCTAGACAACATTGCCAGGCTACAAAGTCGACGGCATATGGAATGATAAGGACCAACAGAGCTGCCGCCACAACTACTAGCATTACAGCCATTGACCTCTCCTGCTTTTCGCGCTTTTTCGCACTCGCATGACCAAAATCTTTTAGTATGGAACTTTGCCGTTGTAAACTGAAAATTACAGCTATGTTAAGGAGAAATATCATCCCGAGAGGAATTGCAGTATCCACGGCGGTGTTGACGACGTCGATTGCGAAGTGATACGACGCAAGATAATCTGGGAGGATGCACATTGAGTAAAATCCGTCGTTATCTTGTTCAGCTACCCGCAAGCTATTCGGCAGATAAAGCAGTAGGTGCGACACTGCATTCACGCAAAACAATATCCTGGCTCTTTTCTTAGTGCACCAAAGAGGGGCTTTAAGAGGAAACGTGACCACAATAAACCGGTCGATTGCAATGATTACAATTTGCCAAATTGAAACGTTGTAGAAAACATAACATAAGAAATGAAAAGCTTGACAGTGCACGTTACCAAAATGACGTGAGTATAGAAGATCTGGACGTATGTCAAAGAGAAAAGGCGAAAAGAAGCATAATATGAGGTAACAGGTGTCTGTTACCGCTAAGGTTTTTAGGTAAAATGACATTACATTTGTCTTATTTGTGGGTAAGCTCATAACCAAGAAGCTCAAAGTGTTGCCAACAATGCCCATGAAAATAAGTGTTGGGTAGACTCCGAGCCTTATCGTCTTCCTCACCGAAGTGTAATCACGGAAATCATCCACCCAATTTATGATTGTCGCCATCATGCTTGTTTACGATTCCTTTTATTAAGACCGCCACCACCTCACAAGGTGGCGGTCTTCATTGGTTTCACTCATCGCGATGAGTGGGCGATGAGTATCATTTCATCTTCGAATGCAGTGCTCTAACAGACCTCAGACGGGAATTTATCCCTAGATACTATAGAAATCATCATAACACCATTAAGTTTTCAGAACTTTTAGGCTCAAACAAAAAGAAAGTACTAGTATTGATCAATCTTGCTAAATTCGGGGATAAAGGCTTTAAACTCTTGAACTCCCTTCCTGATATTCCTGCATAAGCTGTATAACATGTATATTATGTTTTTATTTGTATCTTTTTCTGTTCTGACTGTTGCATGTTCAATTATTTGTTCTCCTCTATGTATCACAATCGTGATTAGAGCGAAATAAACTTGAACTGAACTGAACTGAACTGGATTTCTCTCTCTCTGGATCTCCTCTCCGTCCAATCTTTGGTTTCAGAAGGATAACTCAAAAAATACGCCACGTATCGCGACGAAATTTTCAGGAGTTGTGGATATGCGTGTTACACGGAACCCTATTGATTTTGGGGGTCATCCGTCAACAATCAACTGTTAAATTAGACGAAGTTTGTTGTCCTAACGCATTTACCTTTGTCAACAACCCATGACGTCTATGGCAAGCCGTTTGTACATTAATGACAAAAACTAGGATTTTGTCTCACAAACGGAGTTTTTGTCTCATAAACTGGGTTTTTGTTAACAAAAACTCAGTTTTTGTCACAGAATCTAAGATTTTGTCCCTAAAACTATCATTTTGTCGACAAAAACTCAGTTTATGTCAAAATGCTAGTTATTTTATACAAAAACTCTGTTTTTGAAGCAAAAACCATGATTTTTTTTCATAAACTGAGTTTTTGTCGACAAAATCCTAGATTATGTCAAAAACCCAGTTTTTGTCTCCAAAAAGTGAATTTTGACTCAAATTGCATTTTGTACTCAAAAACCGTGTTTATGACAAAATGATAGTTATTTACTCTAAAACCCTATTTTTGTTCAAAATCTTGTTTTTTGCGAATAAATCAAGGTTTATGTCATTTAATGTACAAACGGCGGATAAAAACTCGGTTTTTGACAAAATTGCAGTTTTATCTATCATTTCAAAATATGAGATGCGCAAAATGACAATTGCGCATCTAGACTTAAGTCTAGTTATTCTGAACAAAAACTGAGTTTTTGTCAAAATCAAAGTTTATGAGACAAAATAACAATTTTGCGGACAAAAACTAAGTTTTTGACAAAATATGAGATGCGCAAAATGACAATTGCGCATCCAGACTTAAGTCTAGTTATTCTGAACAAAAACTGAGTTTTTGTCATAATCAAAGTTTATGAGACAAAATCACAATTTTGTGGACAAAAACTAAGTTTTTGACATAAACTGGGTTTTTGTCACAGCCGTTTGTACATTAATGACAAAAACTAGGATTTTGTCTCATAAACTGAGTTTTTGTCTCATAAACTGAGTTTTTGTTAACAAAAACTCAGTTTTTGTCACAAAATCTAAGATTTTGTCCCTAAAACTACCATTTTGTCCGACAAAAACTGGGTTTTTGACATAATCTAGGATTTTGTCGACAAAAACTCAGTTTATGAACAAAATCATGGTTTTTGCTTCAAAAACAGAGTTTTTGTATAAAATAACTAGCATTTTGACATAAACTGAGTTTTTGTCGACAAAATGATAGTTTTAGGGACAAAATCTTAGATTCTGTGACAAAAACTGAGTTTTTGTTAACAAAAACCCAGTTTATGAGACAAAAACTCAGTTTATGAGACAAAATCCTAGTTTTTGTCATTAATGTACAAACGGCTTGCCATAGACGTCGGGCCTAGAACGCAGCGTCATCACGACGTCGAGCATGACGCTGCAGCGTCACTCGCAGCAGCGGGGTTTTCTCTGACGTCATCTCATCTCGGATCAACTGTGACGCCACGCACAGCACGTTTCAGGTTCTCTGGCCAATCAGAGATCGAAATGAATTTTGGCCCGGTGCCATGATGTAGGCCTACCCGTATTTCGCGGAAAATGACACGCACATTTGTCTGAAATCAATAACATTTTTATGGTCATGACCCGACCAGTTTACCAATTGTGAAATTTAGTAGGCCTAACTTTGAAAACAGTAACCCCCTGCTTTTGGCTGCCGCGAAACAGGAAATCGCACTGTAAAGCCGTGTACATCTACATCATAAATGTAGGCCTACACTGTAAATGACGCATGTTCAGTCCCAATATCATCAGTTTCTACATCGCCCTAACATATTTACAAAATTCATCAGTGAATTTTCAAGGGCGGTCTTCAAATTGACTCGCAAGTCAATTTCTAGTTTAGTGAGCAGTTACTATATAAATGCTTCCCAAACGTGTCTGCTTTCGAATTCATGTACTCTGCATTTACAATACACAACGCAGAATATACAACATGTACAACTTCAGGAATCAGGAACCGTACTCACCGGGCAAACCCTCGTTGTTGGATGATTTTTTTGTCGCTGTAATGTTTTTCAAAGGCGGATGAAACTACTATAAAAGCCTGTTTCCACTACAACGGATTCCGCTGCGATTTGCGGCGCCAGAGCCGAATTGAGCTGGCGCCGAGTCATGACGCTATTCAATTTCACGAACTGACGCCAGGCGCCTCTACGGGGCACAGCTAATCGCACTTCAAACAGCCTTTCGTCTGCTGCAGCCGGCTACAGGCTTATTGATAACCTATTTTCTACTGACCGTAACACAAGAGTGACGGGTCTGCAGCCGTGGATTTGGTTACTTTCAAAAGATTTGGCGTTTTTCCCCTCCAAGATTTGGCGTTTTTCCCCTCCAATTTTCGTGATTTTCTTGCCAAATATATGCACCGGGGAGCTAGAAAATTTACCATGGGCCCCTTTTAGACGACAAAGCCAAAAAAAACCCACATTCAGATTGATCCAATCGACCCGCATTCTGGACCGGATGTGTTCCAAGTTCTGCGGTTGCGTTTACACATGCATGGTAATCTGGTCACATTCCGGCTGTATTCGACTCCCGTTCTTGTGTGTTGGGCCAGAGAACGGTGTTCTCGAATGGGTCAAACAGCCGAGAACCCACTGGGGAATGTTTTCCTGCTCCGGAATCTCACACCACAGAAGATAGACTGGTTCACGACGATCCCAACATAGCTCACGGTATGTTGGAAGCGGGAACCAGTCTATCATCTGTGACGTCAGACACATCGATTCTGGTGTGTGGGGTCAAGGTCAAACGAGGCCGATAGCGAACCCTCTTAGCCCTAGCGGTGGGTTCGGGAACCAAACTACATTGGGTAGCGTTTACTCGCACGAGTTTTGAACCACAATCGGATTCGATCGCATCGCATGCGGTTTTTTGCCTGTCGTCTAAACGGCCCTATTGGGTGTATTCGACTCCCTGTTCTCATCTGCACCCGAACAGGCCGAGAACAAGTAAAGTGTTCTCGAGTCTCGAATAGGAAAGTGCAGGTTACTATGGTTTCACTTCCGGCGTCAATACGGCGGCCTAAAAACCCCAAAGTTTTTCAAGAATACTTCCAAAATATTCAGTTTAGAATAAGGATATGTTATTCATGTCATTTCTGCTTGATCCTAAACCTCAAATAATTACACTATTAGCACTGTATGCAACCGCACGAGGGTAACCCGGGTTACCCTCGTAACAATGGCGGCAGAACAAGATACGCTTCGGTGAGTAAATTGGCTCTGGTGGCGAAACTAGCACATCTCTGTGACTGAATTTTTGCATGTTGGAAGAGAAAATAGTACTGTACACTACTGTATATCGCATGACATTGAACATTTTCTATTCATACCGTATTTTGACCGGGAAGTCGGACACGACGACGAGGGCAATTCCAACCGTACTTTTATGCACTACGAGGGTAAATCCTTTTTGGAATTACCCTCGTCTTCGTGTCCGACTTCCCGGCCAAAATACGGCATAAACCGGGATTTACCAACGCCATGCGATATACAGTAGTGTGCAGTACTATTTTCTCTTCCAACATGCAAAAATTCAGTCACAGAGATGTGCTAGTTTCGCCACCAGAGCCAATTTACTCACCGAAGCGTATCTTGTTCTGCCGCCATTGTTACGAGGGTAACCCGGGTTACCCTCGTGCGGTTGCATACAGTGATTAGCCCCGTTTACACTGGTCACGGAAAAAGCGATCCGTGCTCGGACTGGTCCCGGCACGGTTCGTCATCTGGCGATCTGCCCCGTCTACACTGGCACAGACACACTTGACACTAGATGGCGTTATCTTCTATAACACCACTAGCGCACAGTGGAACCAAGCCAGTTGGCGGGTCCCTCGAGCTCTCTAATCAGTTCAGTCGATCGGAGGTACGAAAATCAAACGAAAAATCAAACAACGACAACAACAAAATGGATGCCGCCATGGAAAATCACTCAAAAATTCCCGCTAATGACGTCACTCACAATTCGCACATGTGCAGAACACAATTTAGCAACCGATCCGAGATCGGTTACCGTTTACACAGCAGTTTATCGAACCGATCCGATCTCGGACCGGCCCGAGACCACCTCCAACTGGTGGTCTCGGCACGGTTCGGTTTGGAACCGATCCTGGCACGCTTCATCCTGGAACTCCACGTGTATTGGCTACGTCATAAAGACTACGCCACTACCCCTGGAAGCTTTCGCATGAATTTCTGTATTTGACCCACATCGCATCTCTCGAACAATGGGCATAGGTCAACGCTAGGTGTCTCGTCTGCTCTATCAGTAGTCATCACGTGACCAATTGGCGCTCCCCATTGTACCAGTCGGCGCTAATATTGTCAGCCCACGTGTACCGGGTAGGTACTTGCCAAGCCGTGAATTTCATTAGCTCTTCCATCGATCAGTCGTACGGGGGATTTCCTGGTATAGGGAATTTCTTCCAGTTAATGGTTAAAAATAAGGATAAATAGCAATTCCGTAATGATAAGAAAGTCAATAAACACTATACAATGACTTGTCTATTTGAAATAAACAGACTAAATGTGAAAGTACCAAATGCATATTTGAACGGAGGGGTGGTAACAGAACAGCCTGTGAAATACAGGTGACGACTGCAAAAGATGCCAAGGGTTTGTGCGAGCGTAGTCGGAGGGCGGAGCGATGTCACAACCCTTGGTAGCCAAGATGGGCACGCTTGTCCCGTTTACACTTGCTATTTTTTTGGTGATCCGATCTCGGACCGGTCCGAGATCGGTTATTTTTGCTCAGTGTAAACGGGGCTTATGATCTGACGAAAAATATTTATAAAGTTGCCGCCAGTGTCCGCCATCTTTGTTCTCAACTGTACCAGAACACATAAGAACAGTGAGTCGAGTCAGGCCTTTAGTTTGCCAAAAATGTGTGTTACAATAAATGGTCCAACGCATCTAATGATCTAATGGTCTAAGGGTTCCACTACCGTTCTGCAGCTGAGATCACTGGTCTTGTCTTTTGTCGCCTCTACCGCCTATTTCCGCCTCGCATTCGGAATTAAAGTGTCAGCTTGGGCCTGTATTTGCGTGTTGTAGTTTGCCTCCTTCCCCGGCGAATATGTGGATCCGCAGCTGAAGTTTCGGCCAGGTGTTCTTGAAAACGGTCAAAGCTTCCCCTGGTCGGAGTAAAAGACTTAAGCCTCGCTTATGTCGCCCTTACGTACAGTCAGAACTAGTTGGCAACTGATAATCGGCGCATAGTTGGAACTAATTAGTCACAACTACTAGGTGACATGAGCTCTCGGGCGTCAGAGAGTAACTAGTTGCCAACTAGTTGCAAACTAAAAATATCCAGATCCTGAAAGTCGCACATGTTCAACTTCAGCGACTAGTTGAAAACTGTATCCTGAATACAGCCAATGAAATTCGCTTTACATTCCACGTGACCTAATCACCACGTTACTTAAAATCAAAAGAATTCTGTGTCGACATAAGCACTCAAAAGACGGCGATAAACTAGTTCCAGGCAGTTGCGACCGATCGGTATTTTTCTTGTCGGTGGCGACATAAGTTATCAGTTGCAACTTGTTGACGCTGTTTCTATCACAGCGTAGGGCGACATAAGCGCGAGGCTTTACATGTACTTTCGATTGATCGTATGCTGAAATTGAAGGCACTCACTCGTCAGCCTACGACGGTACGGGCGACGGTATCAACGACATTTATGAATTTGGACTGTTTTTCCAAGACTTGCACATGGAAATTTAAGGTGAAGGCGTGTGGCGACAGACAGGGTTTGAAGCCGATGACCAATCCGGACCAACTCGTGATTGGGGAAATTTCCTCAGATTATTCGCTACTGTTTAGTGTGGGTGCATATATAATCACAAAATGCCATGAGCGTTTGACATGTTGATGATGCTAAACATCGATACCGTAATGACTGGTAATTTGCATCTAATCGGACAGACTACTTTGGAAAACTGACACCGTCGTAAATGATCACCGCGCGGGCGGCGGCATAGGCCTGATTATTCTTCTCACGGGATACTGGTGCAATAGTGCTTCCCCGTACCTCGGGTATCCTGTGTGAAGACTGCGTTGGCCTCCTACAGTGTAGCTGGTAGGCTCCGGAAATGTCCGAGCCTCTCAAATTAGGCCTAATTTTCGTAGATGTTCG
The DNA here is from genome assembly GCA_002633025.1 of Notospermus geniculatus. NCBI lineage: Eukaryota > Metazoa > Nemertea > Pilidiophora > Heteronemertea > Lineidae > Notospermus > Notospermus geniculatus. Next base: position 36,951 of record NMRB01002323.1, read on the forward strand.
GTTCGACAGGGTGTTCCGACAGCGTCAGCTGAGAATTGACTGGTTCTAAGTGCGTTTTAAGCTTGACCCAAATTCCCTGTGTCAATAGTCCCTTGTAGGCACAGGAATTCAGGGTCAAGTTAAAATGGACATAAAACCAGTCAATTCTCAGCTGACGACGGATGGCTTGACTCAGCTAGGTTTCATTTCGAATGNTGTACATCGGGTCCCATTCTCCTGTACAAACCTCAGTCGTTGTATCCATTGGTGTCGCCCAGAAAGTGAGGGAAGGGTCAGAAAATTTGCACGCCGTCATTTTTGGGCAGTTATAACCTCACTGAAGCCAAAACAGTAAAAAAATCAACTTTAGCAAAAAAATCCTACGGGAGAACATACCACACCGCACTATGTCGCAAAGGTGCGTGCACATCGATCGTTTCTCACAACTGATCAGTCGCCTCCAGTTCCAGCTAGATCATCCCAGTCGCCAGGTAGCTCAGTGGCGACTGGCTGTATCCAGTCGCAAGTGCGATGTAGCCATCTGGACACCGATTACAACTGGTGAACTGATGATACGGTACACCAATTATAGCTATCACGTGTCTGTGTGGGTTAATTTCCCCTTCCATCCTGAGAAAAGAATTTTGAGGTCGTTTCTGAATTTCGAAGAACTTGACACGTACAAAAAGAAATTAATTGCACAGTTCGCCATATTTATTTCAAGGGCAATTTCAAACGTTAACCCACGCAGCCCTGGGTCGGAAACCTTAACATGATCCAAACAACATTGCCAGGCTATAAAGTCGACGGCATATGGAATGAGAAGGACCAACAGAGCTGTCGCCACAACTACCAGCATTACAGCCATTGACCTATCCTGCTTTTCGCGCTTTTTCGCACTCGCATGACCAAAATCTTTTAGTGTGGAACTTTGCCGCTGTAGACTGAAAATTATAGCTATGTTAAGGAGAAATATCATCCCGGGAGGAATCGTAGTATCCACTGCGGTGTTGATGACGTCGATTGCGAATTGATACGACGCAACATAATCTGGTAGAACGCAATTTGAATAAAATCGGTCGCCATCTTGTTTAACTACCCGGAAGCTATTTGGCAGATAAAGAAGTAGGTGCGACACTGCATTCACGCAAAGCAATATCCTAGCTCTTTTCTTTGTGCACCAAAGAGGGGCTTTAAGAGGAAACGTGACCACAATAAACCGGTCGATTGCAATGATTACAATTTGCCAAATTGAAACGTTGTAGAAAACATAACATAAGAAATAAACTTGACAGTGCATGTTACCAAAATGACGTGAGTATAGAAGATCTGGGCGTACGTCAGAGAGAAAAGGCGAAAAGAAACATAATATGAGGTAACAGGTGTCTGTTACCGCTAAGGTTTTTAGGTAAAATGACATTACATTTGTATCATTTGTGGGTAAGCTGATAACCAAGAAGCTCAAAGTGTTGCCAACAATGCCCATGAAAATAAGTGTTGGGTAGACTCCGAGCCTTATCGTCTTCCTCAACGAAGTGTAATCACGGAAATCATCCACCCAATTTATGATTGTCGCCATCATGCTTGTTTGCGATTCCTTTTGAGCAGTTACTATATAAATGCTTCCCAAACGTGTCTGCTTTCGAATTTATATACTGTGCATGTACAATACACAACGCAGAATATACAACATGGACAACTTCAGGAATCAGGAACCGTACCTCGGGCAAACCCTCGTTGTTGGATGAATTTTTTGTCGCTGTAATGTTTTTCAAAGGCGGATGAAACTACTATAAAAGCCTGTTTCCACTACAACGGATTCCGCTGCGGTTTGCAGCGCCAGAGCGGTTTTCACAGGCATTGCACAGCGAGCCGAATTGAGCTGGCGCCGAGTCATGACGCTATTCAGTTTCACGAACTGACGCCAGGCGCTTGCCTCTACGGGGCACAGCTAATCGCACTTCAAACAGCCTTTCGTCTGCTGCAGCCGGCTACCGGCTTATTGATAACCTATTTTCTACTGACCGTAACACAAGCGTGACGGGTCTGCAGCCGTGGATTTGGTTACTTTCAAAAGATTTGGCATTTTTCCCCTCCAATTTTCGTGATTTTTTGCCAGAAATATGCACCGGGGAGCTAGAAAATTTACCATAGGCCCCTTTTACACTACGTGTTTTCAGCCGTGCTCGACCCGGGTCGAGCACGGCGCGGCAAAAAAGGTGATAGTGTAAATGAGTTGGCACGGTTTTCATGGTGCAGTGTAAATGGGGTAAAATGCTCTTTCTGAAGCGGGCCTGGCCCGGGTCGAGCACGGCGAGGTTCATCCGGGCCAAAATTCTGCGTAGTGTGAAAACGGCTAGATAGCCTACCGACTTCAGAGTGGAGTTACTGCCACATACGGGCGAAAAGCAAAAATCGAAGATGATACGATAGAATTAGGGGTATCTCTGAATATGTCCTGTAAATCCTGTACTCATACACTAAACAATGTGTAAAATAGAGGAAGGGTCAAAAGTCGATACACCCGAAATCAAGGCATGCAGCCTACAGCGTCATGGCGTTTTAGAGCGCCCCTGGCACGCTGTGGTGAACTATGACGTTATGTCATGTGCAAGGAAATCGGCTGACCTGGATCGCTGTGTTGGGATAATTAACAGGCATATACAGGGTGTCTCAAAAAAATGTACCCAAAAGTATTTTAACAGCACAGATAAACCAATCAATATTTTCAGACATTTTCTGCATGATCATGTAGCCGAAGCCTGTAAGTTTTCTCCCCAATGCACAGTTTTTACTTCAGACTTTCCTTTTTGATGTTTTAACCCTTTAGGCCTACTGTTTACACCACATGATCAATGTAACCTCCTCGTCTTCCGATCACAGCCTGCATCCTTACTGCTACATTGTTCATCACATTCGGGAATGTTTCCAGTGGAATGTTCTGGACGGGGCAATGAGATCCGTGTGCAATGAGATCAGTGGTTTCAACAAGATGGAGCACCACCACACACAGCAAGGGCCACACGAGAATTCTTACATGTACGAACGCACTTTCCTGAATGGTGACGTCTGATCTCTCTCAAGGACGGATCCTGGATTTCGGGAAAGATGGGGTGCACTGTGCTAAAAACATTGAAATCTGTGGTGAATTTCAATGATTTGTTCCACATTTCAGAATTTCACAGTCGATTTTACAAAGTTGTTGGCCGAAAAGGGGGGGGGGGGGGCGGCGTGTGCGCCCACCCCTTTGATCTGCACCTGTCTCTGTATGAAGACATTCAGTGGCCTCCCTGTTNGGGGGGGGGGCGTGCGGCGTGTGCGCCCACCCCTTTGATCTGCACCTGTCTCTGTATGAAGACATTCAGTGGCCTCCCTGTTCACCATATGTGATGCCCACAGACTTCTTTCTCTGGTGCTAGTTGAAGAACCATATTAATGCAAATCCCAAGCCAAGAGACCTAGAACAAGTTACGAGAAACATCAGAAGAGAAATCCAGTACATTCCACTGGAAACATTCCCAAGTGTGATGAACAATGTAGCAGTAAGAATGCAGGCTGTGATCGGAAGACGAGCAGGTTACATTGATCATGTGGTGCAAACAGTAAAGGGTTAAACATGTTAAAACATCAAAAAGGAAAGACTGAACTAAAAACTGTGCATTCAGTAAAGACCAAGCGCCTGATCAGGCCATATGGCTTCATCAGGCAACCTCTCCTGGTGAGGCCATATCGGTAGCTTGATGAGGCAACCATCTCAAGAATCAGAAAGAAACAAAGAAGAAACAAAGCGGCCGCAAGCGAAACAAAATGTCATATGACTACAAGTAAAAGCATCCATACTTTGATCTCACCGTGCCATTCTCTTATCTACCGTGGAATTATGAGTAATCAGTGTGTCAAATCAAAAGGTGTTTTCCATTAGCAGAAGCTGGAGAATACCAGGATGTAGCCTCATCAAGCTACCTCCAATATGGTGGACGTTGCCTGATGAAGCCATCTGATGGAAAATCTGTTAAAAAACACCAACAGAAGTTTGAATGAAAATACTTTTGTTACTGGTTGCTTTTAAATAGTGGATCACATGCTTTAGACTGAAAATATTGAAGAAAAAAACATACAAGAAAAAAGAACAGGAATTTATCCACATGACTTCATCAGGCTACCTTGCCTGATCAGGAGGTGGCCTGATCAAGCGTTTGGTCTCTACTGATTGGGGAGAAAACTTACAGGCTTCGGCTACATGATCATGCAGAAAATGTCTTAAAATATTGATTGGTTTATCTGTGCTGTTAAAATACTTTTGGGTACATTTTTTGAGACACCCTATATTGTTAAACCATCAAAGGGTTATCCAAAACCCCGTAAAAACCGCTCCAGCGCCGCAAACCGCAGCGGAATCCGTTGTAGTGGGAACATACCTTAAATAGTGAGGTTTCGCAAGCGCCCTGTTAGGCCCTACGACGACGTTTATCTATTGTTTGGGTGTACCCACACAATAGATAAACGTCGTCGTAGGGGCCTAACCCACATTCAGATTGATCCGATCGACCCGCATTCTGGACCGGATGTGTTCCAAGTTCTGCGGTTGCGTTTACACATGCATGGTAATCTGGTCACATTCCGGCTGTATTCGACTCCCGTTCTTGTGTGTTGGTCCAGAGAACGGTATTCTCGAATGGGTCAAACAGCTGAGAACCCACTGGGGAATGTTTTCCTGCTCCGGAATCACACACCACAGAAGATAGACTGGTTCGCGATCCCAACATAGCTCACGTTATGTTGGAAGCGGGAGCCAGTCTATCCTCTGTGACGTCAGACACATCGATTCTGGTGTGTGGGGTCAAGGTCAAACGAGGCCGATAGTGAACCCTCTTAGCCCTAGCGGTGGGTTCGGGAACCAAACTACATTGGGTAGCGTTTACTCGCACGAGTTTTGAACCACAATCGGATTCGATCGCATCGCATGCGGATTTTTGCCTGTCGTCTGAACGGCCCTATTGGGTGTATTCGACTCCCTGTTCTCATCTGCACCGGAACAGGCCGAGAACAAGTGAAGTGTTCTCGAGTCTCGAATAGGAAAGCGCAGGTTACTATGGTTTCACTTCCGGCGTCAATGCGGCGGCCTAAACACCCCAAAGTTTTTTCTAGAATACTTCCAAAATATTCAGTTTAGAATGAGGATATGTCATTCATGTCATTTCTGCTTGATCCTAAACCTCAAATAATTACACTATAGCCCCGTTTACACTGGTCACGGAAAAAGCGATCCCTGCTCGGACTGGTCCCGGCACGGTTCGTCATCTGGCGATCTGCCCCGTTTACACTGGCACAGTCACACTTGACACTAGATGGCGTTATCTTCTATAACACCACTAGCGCACAGTGGAACCGAGCCAGTTGGCGGGTCCCTCGAGCTCTCCAGTAAGTTCAGTCGATCGGAGGTACGAAAATCAAACGAAAAATCAAACAACGACAACGTTACAACAAAATGGATGCCGCCATGGAAAATCACTCAAAAATTCCCGCTAATGACGTCATTCATAATTCGCACATGTGCAGAACACAATTTAGCAACCGAGCCGAGATCGGTTACCGTTTACACAGCAGTTTATCGAACCGATCCGATCTCGGACCGGTCCGAGACCACCTCCAACTGGTGGTCTCGGAACGGTTCGGTTTGGAACCGATCCTGGCACGCTATTTTTTTGGTGATCCGATCTCGGACCGATCCGAGATCGGTTATTTTTGCTCAGTGTAAACGGGGCTTATGATCTGACGAAAAATATTTATAAAGTTGCCGCCAGCGTCCGCCATCTTTGTTCTCGACTGTTCCCGTCTACACCACCAGCCGAGGTGGTGTGAGATTCGGGAACAGGAACACGTTCCCGAACGCGTTCTCCGCTGTTCGACTCTTCCAGAACACCGTTCTCTGCACCAGAACACATAAGAACAGTGAGTCGAATACACCCATTGGGTTCAGGCCTTTAGTTTGCCAAAAATGTGTGTTACAATAAATGGTCCGACCCATCTAATGATCTAATGGTCTAAGCGTTCCACTACCGTTCTGCAGCTGAGATCACTGGTCTTGTCTTCTGTCGCCTCTACCGCCCATTTCCGCCTCGCATTCTGAATTAAAGTGTCAGCTTGGGCCTGTATTTGCGTGTTGTAGTTTGCCTCCTTCCCCGGCGAATATGTGGATCCGCAGTTGAAGTTTCGGCCAGGTGTTCTTGAAAACGGTCACAGCTTCCCCTGGAGTAAAAGACTTACATGTACTTTCGATTGATCGTATGCTGAAATTGTAGGCACTCACTCATCAGCCTACGACGGTACGGGCGACGGTATCAACGACATTTATGAATTTGGACTGTTTTTCCAAGACTTGCACATGGAAATTTAAGGTGAAGGCGTGTGGCGACAGACAGGGTTTGAAGCCGATGACCAATCCGGACCAACTCGTGATTGGGGAAATTTCCTCAGATTATTCGCTACTGTTTAGTGTGGGTGCATATATAATCACAAAATGCCATGAGCGTTTGACATGTTGATGATGCTAAACATCGATACCGTAATGACTGGTAATTTGCATCTAATCGGACAGACTACTTTGGAAAACTGACACCGTCGTAAATGATCACCGCGCGGGCGGCGGCATAGGCCTGATTATTCTTCTCACGGGATACTGGTGCAATAGTGCTTCCCCGTACCTCGGGTATCCTGTGTGAAGACTGCGTTGGCCTCCTACAGTGTAGCTGGTAGGCTCCGGAAATGTCCGAGCCTCTCAAATTAGGCCTAATTTTCGTAGATGTTCGGTTCGACAGGGTGTTCCGACAGCGTCAGCTGAGAATTGACTGGTTCTAAGTGCGTTTTAAGCTTGACCCAAATTCCCTGTGTCAATAGTCCCTTGTAGGCACAGGAATTCAGGGTCAAGTTAAAATGGACATAAAACCAGTCAATTCTCAGCTGACGACGGATGGCTTGACTCAGCTAGGTTTCATTTCGAATGCAGCAGTACGGTGGGAGTGCAAACCATCGATTAAAGGAGCAAGATATTGGATCTCAAATGAGTTATTTGACTGCCGACGTAGAGGGAGCCAGCTGGCAGCAGTAAGACGAACTACAAAATGAATTACAAAATGTACGTAGTAAATAGGGTCAATTCGCCGACACGTAGTTAGTTTCTGGGTTGGAGAGTGGCGCGGTGCGCAGGCTGTCGATAAAAAGTGGCAATACCGTGCTCCTTTAAAAGAATGCTGATTTTGCATTTCCCATTCTGTAGTATTCTAGAATGCTTTGCGGCCCATCGATGAAACAAATCTGCGCGAATTTCTAGCGTATTTACATAATAATCACCTTGACTATGTTTTCAAACCTTGTTTCCATCAATCTCCAACGCAGAGGTCAGACGATTTTACCTGCGGAGGGGTTGTATTTCCATTCCACACCATCCCTGCACTACTACATGTATACTACCCCTTCAAATACATATCGTGCAATACAGATCAATTGTGGTGTAAGTTCTAACGCCCAGTTTATACTTCGACGCACGGCCATCGCCGGCGACCGACGCGCTATCTTGCGTTCGACGCCGATCCCATCGTGCGATTTGGTCGGCGTCCGATCGGGAGGCTGTTATTACTTGAGTCATTTCATAACAACCTCGTTCCCAGGGCTTAAAGTTGGCTTATTAAGCCGTGGCTTCTGTGTTGTGAGTTATGGCAATTTAATATGTGTAATAATATCTCCTGTGTCGTGAGGCATGACAATTTAAATAGTGTATTTTTTGTTCTGTGAGGCATCGCAACTTAAATAGTGTGTAATACTCATAGGCTGCATCATATCATGATATGTAGCTACGGGATGTAGGTAGGCGTACACGGTCATGACGTGGACGGGGGATGCTGGTGCCAACAGCAATGAGCACAACACCGCGCCGGTTTTACAGCTCAAACTCGTTAACGAAAATGAGTTACAACACCAAATTTCTCAGAGAGCAGCAGTAGACCACTGAGATCTGACTGTACGCCTTACTAACTCAGATTCGATGACATTTCTCTCTCCAGTGTTCGATTTTTGTAGCCTGTCCTGTTCATTTTCTTCCGAGTCGGCCATTTTGACACGGAGGTTTGGAAAACGCGGACTCGGAATACGGCGATTGCACGGCTTCGCGCAGTACTGATTCCCCAGCGTGCTTTATTGGCCACGGTTAGTAATTATGCAGTTGGAACATTAGCCATGGTTACACCTGTCTGAAAAAGCCCGGACTTTTTAAAGCCCGGGTCTGAAATAAGCCCGGGCTTTTTGAGAATGTAGCCCTGTTTACACTACATAAAAACCCGGCCTTTTTCTGTCTACACCTGATAAAAGCGCGAGTCTAATAGACCCGGGGATGAAAAGTCCGGGTTTTTTGAGCCCTCCCATTTCGAAGGGTTTTTGGAGGGCTTAATTTAGACCCGCGTCTCCTGCGGGTTTTTTAAAGCTGAACTCCATGAACAAAAACCACAGCGCCGCAGTATGGTACTCTACAGAAGTGCAAACGCCCTTCGAAACACCTCCAGAACATGATAGACCACCAGTGTATTTGGTGGCGCCACTGTATTCAATTTCAGGCTTTCTATCGAGACACATCAAGAGATAGTGTCCAAGTCACAGAGCATGGGGTAGACTTAGTACAGTCCGTAGGAACTTGAGCATGAGGTTGGTCAGGGTTCTTTAGTGCTTGCGCGCAGTTAAAATATATGGTACAATGGCAATAACTTCGGCATCAACAAATAATACACCACTCGTCTGAGTTTCAGAAACTCAATTTAGTATCATTGCAAACATGTTGCACATAAATCTTATTTTATTTCTTTTGCCATAGTTTTGTTATTTGAATATATTTTCACAGAAACGCAATGTACTTGATATGAGCAATAATGCATACATGACTCGCGCGATGTGTGTGTATTTGGAGAAAGAATATTTAATTAATTGCGGTAATTGTGACCAAAGGGATAAAATAAGATTTATCCTCAAACTATTCATAATGACATCTGATGACGTTGACATACGTCAAATGAGTGCTGTATTGTTTTTGAATGCATAAATGTTTTCAACTGGTGCTTTGGTAACACCATAAATGTCAACAAGACGCGAATACTATAGAATAGTGACCGACTTTACTCTCTGGTTCGGTAAGAACCTAATGCCTTCCACCTGTAGAAGTCACTGGATGCCATGTCTTGATGTTGCTCTATTGACTGACTCAGGGTGAATACAGTGGCGCCACCAAATAGCCTGGTAGTCTATCATGTTTCTGAGGTGTTTTGAAAGTGCCTTATGGTCGTTTGCATTTCTCTTGACCACCACCGTGGCGTGGTGGTCTTTTTTTAGTGCTTGGATCTCCAGTTTTTGTTCATGCAGTTCAGCTTTAAGTAGTGTAGACGCTGGCGACACCTAACGTCGAGCGAACATTATAAAAGCGGATTAGCACAGCCCCTGTCATTCACTTCGCTTTTCACGCTCGGATTGGGAGGAGGTCCGCGCTTCGCATACGGAAAGTCCTATTTGCCGTGTTCCGTTTTTTGGTGCGGCCTGTTTTCCGGGCGTTTGTTGGTTTAGTTTTCGTGCCGTTGCGAGCATGGCTGGCGGCACTGGAGTCATATTTTTCAGTACCGTTGCGAGCATGGCTGGCGGTACTGTTGGTATATCTATTTGGGTACCGTTGCGAGCATGGCTGGCGGTACTGGAGTTGTATGAGTGCCGTTGCGAGCATGGCTGGCGGTACTGNCCCCCCCCCGTTTTTTTGAAAATGTTGGAAAAAAATAAAATTTCCGATGGTCTGTTGTGTGTTTTTTTGTTTTTCGACCACTAGGTGCGACGTAAAAGATATTTAAATGCTGACGGCCTTTCTTTAACATTAATTTTTTTTCTTTTTACCACATTTCACTTTTTTTATTCCCTCCCCCTTGAAATTCTGTGACGCATAGCAACACTAGGGAAAAAATTAAAAAGTCAAAGATTTTTGTATTTTATTTTAATTTTTATTCTCCCCCTCCAACGTATACGTAGGTTTCGGCCTGAAAAATCCGTAATCTATATAAAAAGTGTGGCCTTAGCTCTTAGGCTTAAATTGGTAAATGTAGCATCTGTTTTGACCTTCTTCCAGTCTTTGGTGCCATGTTCATCATCTTCTCCTCGCTTTGCGCTGCCATTCTTGAGACGTACATCCGGGAAACACTTAATGGCACTGAAGTTAGCAGCATCAGCATCTGGGCTCAGGCACCACAGTATTTATTTGCTGGGTTTTCGGATACTATGTGCTTTATACCAGGTATCTACACGCGTTTTTGGGACCTGGACACACTTTCATTAAAGTCTGACTTTTCTCAATGCTTCAAGTAGAGAAAAAATCTAACTTAAGTTATACTTCAGGCTAAAGTCCGACCCCTGCATACGGCCCTAAGTGCGATACTTATCTTTTGTGTTGAACAAAAGGTGAGTGTCACACTTACATGTAGACTTAAGTAGTTTTATGATGGTTCCAGGGGCCATATTCATAAAACTACCGGTACTTAAGTCTAAGTGTGACACTTAACCTTTGTTCAGCACAAAAGATAAGTACGACACGTTTATGAATATGAACTCTGGAGCATTATGCCGGCTAGATAGCGTGAATGTATGGTGTGTACCTTCCATTAGCCATGTGAGCACATCTTCGATAATCGAAGGGCAATCTGCTCACCACTACGTTACATCGCACATCACACTTCGAGAAATAGACCAGTCCACGGCGTATCTCGGCACGATGCCAACTTTACCGGTCGACCAATCATATTGCACATTATGTCGGGTCTTACTTCGGCTACCACTGTTTGTACCTCGATTCAAATTTTACAACACCTGCCAATTTCTCGAAGGGTGATGTGTATGAGGCGCCATGTGGGAATTTAATTGTTTCCAAAATTATTTGAAAATAATGTCATTGTTTCAAACCATAAATGTACGTATTTTGACTTATTTCATCCAATAAAGTTAAACATAAAACCATGAAATTATTATTCAAACCAGAATTTATATTAAACATGGTTTCATTCCCATGAAACTTTCACAAATTCATGGTTTTGAAAACCTAACTTACTTTCAAACCATGAAGTTCATGCAATTTCATGGTTTGCAAACCATGAGAATGATATACAAAACCATAAAATCGGCAAAATTATTTGTTTTCAAATCGTAATAATGTGAATGCATCATGGATTGTAAAAATTGCAAACTGCAAAAATCATGCTTTGCAAACCATAATAATCCGCAAAAGCATGGTTTGGGAAACCATGATTAGTGCAAAACACATGGTTTGCAAACCATGGAAATCGCCACATCCATGGTATGCGTATAATTGTATGCGCAGTGGAACATAGACTGGCTGACTGGTCTCTGCCCTCGTTTCGTTCCGTTTCGCTGCACTCGACCAGTAGACAGCGCGCAGAGGATCAGTCCATTGTTCCACTGCGCATACAATATTATACGCATACCATGGATTTGACTATTTCCATGGTTTGTAAACCATGATTTTTGCTGTAATCATGGGATCGAAAACCATGGCCCGTATTCAATAAGGGTGATCATCGCACGTTTAAGGGTGTTTTGGCCTAATCAGCGTACAAATTCTGCATTACACAGGTTAAAGGCCTATCCCGACTGCAATCCCATGGACTACTCCGTGTGGAATTCTCTGAGCGAGAAGGTTTATGAGGGTCGGGCGGAAAATTCAGTGAGGATGAACTAAAAGCACTGCTGGAAAAATATTAAAAATATCTTAAGAAGATTCGGGACTCAATCAGTTCATGGAAGAAACGTTTGCGCGCCGTCTACCGAGTAGATGGAGGACAAATTGATCACCAAGTGGAGCAAGGTTGGACATCATTTTGTAATGTCCGGAACATGCGTTTTTGTCTCTTGATTTTGATTTTGGTCCCATGAACAGAAATCTTAAATGATGAAATTGAAAGGGGCTGTTTCACTTTGAATTCAAGATTGCGATTTGTGATCCGTGGGAAAACTGAAAGAGCTACGATCTTGCAATTTGAGGTGATGATTCTGTGTTTCAGACCAATTTTAATGTTACAACAATCAATAACATTTGAAGTAATTTTTTAAGACAATGGGTGTTTGAAGCCTTGAAGTTTCATATTAGAACCAAAATATTTCTAAAAAAACTTGGATTATAGGTTCGCGAATGAGCCATGTGTCACCTACCTGCAAAATAATCCAGTTGTATTCAATGAAAGTACCAAAAAAAGTCACAAAAGTAGTTTGATATCACTCATTTGGAAGAACATGAACACTCTGAAGACCCTTAGGCCTATTGTTGACTGCCATTGTCAATCAAGTCATAACAGTGACATAACAGGACTGGATGACTTTTGTGGCAACTTGGGTTTAACCATTCATCTGAACGGGGTGGTGTTTTTTGCATAGGAAGCACTACAAACTGATTCAATGAGGTAATCTTTCTAACAAAACATTCTTTTGAATGGTCATCAACCTGCCCTTACTGCTCTGCAAGGAAAGGCAAGTTATGTAACTCTAATTCTCAATGCC
>NMRB01002323.1:52340-72998 GCA_002633025.1 Notospermus geniculatus
CATCCATCACTACCTAAAATCCGGTCATTTGGAGCCGGCTGTACCCGTCATCGCCTCTGAAAACTTCATCTGGGACTTGCCATTGTTCATGAATAAAGTTACATAATCAGTTAATTATTGTGCAGTTTTTCAATTCGGAGATCTGAAACAATCCATAAACTCACATATTTCGTTGGCAAAATAAACTTCGGTCGTAACACATTCGTGCAATTCAATTTCAAAACGGACCTCAATTGGATGCGTTCACTATCTCCCCCGCCACCTTAAAATTAACAAGCCACTTATTTGCCCAAAGTTCTAACTTTCGAAGGTCATTGTTAAATCGAAGATCTGAGTCATGTGGGTCGGTAAATACGTCAAAAAGCACAGTATCATCAGCGAATAAAGAGACATCCGTTGACAAGTCATGAGTAATATCATTAATACACAACAAGAACAAGATAGGACCCAAAATAGAACCTTGCGGAACACCCGCATTGACAGGGAGCGATTCAGATGATAAACCGTTTAAAATAACTCTGTGTCCTACCAGAGAGGTAAGACTCAAACCAATTAAGAACATTATCTCTAAAACCAATACGTTTAATTTTATATAGGAGTCCTTTGTGCCACACCCTATCAAAAGCACGACTGATATCTAAAAATACCGCTCTTGCCTCCCTACCATCCTCAAAAGCACTTAAAATCTTATCAGTCAACACAATCAGTTGGTTTGTTGTTGAATCCCCCTGTTGAAATCCTGCTTGTTTTTCATGGATACGATGGTTATACATACTTCAAATATTCACACACTTGATTTGCAACTAAACATTCAAAAACTTTTGACAAACAACAAAGTAACGATACAGGTCTATAGTTAGAGGTCTGAGGGCGATCGCCCTTTTTATAAATAGGTATAACATTTGATAATTTCCACTTTTTGGGAAAAATTCCAACAAGTATCGAGAAGTTGAAAAGGTCTGAAAGTGGCTTCGACATGGAAACACATATCTGCTTGATAATAAAATTGGATATTCCATCAGGTCCTGTAGCTTTATTGACATTGATAAGCATGATGCCTGAATCTAGGGATCAAACTTAGCTGTGTGTCATACTAAGGCCTTTTATGAATACCAACATAAGTATCATGACTAGCTAAGTATTATACTTAGCGTTTATTCATGACTAAGTTAAGAACGTTTATGAATACGGCCCCTGGGCCCATATTAATAAAACTACTTAAGTCTAAGTGTGACATATTCCTTTATTAACAAGATGGGGATGTTCAAAAACAACATGTGGCGTGAAAGATCCAGCAGGTAACCTCGCCGCTTGAATTCGAACACATACCTTCTGCTACTATCACATATTCGCCATCATTCAGCCGTTCCAACAATCCTGTAACATCACAATATCATCTCCATATAATACCAATATGAGAATGGACGAGGCAGACACACAGACACCACGACCAATTACTATATGGTTTCCGATCTTGTTGATCTGAAACCATAATCAGGAAATACATTTACGACATTCGTACCAATAAAAAACAACAATACGGCCTCCTTGCCGTGTAGATAACGTGACTGTCTTTCAACCTGAGTGCCTGCGTTCGATTTTTTTTCATACATTTACTTATATTTGTAATTTTTATCTACAATATAGATGTTTTCGCTAATTTAAGAGAGCCCGCCACTCTCGAAGCTCTGTGCACTATGCCGGATGCTCTCAACAATCAGAACGTGTGGATGATTGTTAAAAGAGAATCGGTACACAAAATTGTACACAAAAATGTGAATATAGGAGCTGTCAGTCGACCAACATGACCAATATGCGTCACTACGGTCCCATTCAATAGGGAGGTTCAGACCAGCGACTTATCACGGATCCTTCTACGTATACGGATCGAATTGTACACAAAATTTGTCCTCGTTGTACAGAAATTTATCCGTATACGTATAAGGATCCATGATAAGTCGCTGATCTCAACCTTCCTAATGACCAGCGCACCCATTCATGGTTGATTGAGCACCAATCAGGAGAATTTCACATTGCATTGGTCCGCTAGAACTTTGTTGCCGTCTTTTGACGATAGGTCAGCCGCGCTTATTGCCAAAAGATGTCAGCAAAGTTCTAACGCACCACTAAATACAAAAGACATTCTCTTTTTTGGTGCTCACTCAACTATGAGTGGGTCCGCTAGTCATTAGCCGTGGTTACACTACATAACCCCCCCCCCCCCTGTTTTTTGCGGTCACACCTATTCTATGAATTGCCGGGCTTCAAGAAACCCGTGTATGAAAAACACGGGTTTTTGGAACACGGCAAGCTCGCCGTGCTTTTCGAAATCCCCGTGTTTCTTCAGTTCTTAGCACGGCTACAGATGGCGCAGCCATTAAGTGACGTCGTTTTCGCGCCTCCAACAATGTGAGCCAATACAGAAATGACCGTAGAGTCAGTGCATGCAGCGCAACTGTCGCCGGGTTACTTAACTACAATGTAGGGGTGTGACCTCTCGCCGGGCTTTTTGCACACTCGGGTTTGACACGGGTCTGGAAAAATACTGGTATTTTCAACAGGTGTAACCTTAGCTAATGAATTGGGCGTAGTGACTCCTATTGTTCAAATAACTGACAGCTCCTTTATTCCGAAAATGACATTTTACAGCTACCAGAAAGAAAACAACGACACAAACCTTTTACTTTTGGTGCCATTTCCTCAGCTCCTGTCGTCGATTGGTCGAGTTTACTAACTGATTATTGCCAGATTTAGTGCCAGTGGAGACGATGCGTTTCTTTTATGCCTAGAAAGTGACGTATCAATGGTATATGCTCGAGTGGCAACCGGTTTCGTCCGGGTATGTGTTACAATGTGTCTAAATCAGATACTTTCTTCCTTATGTATCTCATCCTGGTCAATATTGGGTCGATTTGGCGAGTACAATATTTTCTACGCATAAGCGATACCGAGTGGCCACTATATCTTTTAGTGACCGACTCGGCGCAAGGGCCCAACGCGCTGCGTAGCGGCGAACAGCGAAGCTAGCCAAAGACTTGTCACGGGTTTAGTCATTAGAAATGGACTCAAGGAGATGTGTACCTAATGTTGAGATGGAATATACCGGGCGGTTGGTTCACGTTTTTAGTGGCTGTGAACGTTAGATGGGTATATTAGGTAGCACTGACGGATTTGCCGGGGAATTGCTCTGAGGATGTTGTAAAATGTGATTTTTGTATGATTTTTTTGAGTTGTGACGTCATTCATAATTATCATTGATATGTTGAGTACCGGTACCTTGAATACATAATAAAAATTTTATTCAACAGCCAACATGGCCCGCTGGCGCATGCGGTAGAGCGTGCAGCTATGAAACCGGTGTCTGGGTTCGATCCTTGCCAGGGGCTACTTTTTCTCGTGTCTGTTTCTCTTTAATATTCTTTTTTGCTGAAAACTTTTAAGTCGCAAGAGGAATGTCTCCCCCAGGCTTTCCATTTCCCTACCAAACTGCATAACCCTACTTGCTAATAAGTACTTATAACCACAGATCCCTGTCAGCTGTGCTGCATTCAGAGAGACTGTTCAGTAGTCTCTCTGAATGCAGGGGCAGCTGACTACCATCGACATTCCCTCTCAGTCACCAAAAATCTCAACACCCCGACCATGACATACATGCAAATATGTATGCAACAGCCTGGATACGTTTCCTTGCATATAAACTCCCTACGCAGTTGTGTACCGCGCCCCTTCGGTTTACTCGCTCTCCACAACTGCTTTACTTCGTGGGAGTCGCCGCGTTTGGTCAACAGATGACGTCAGGGCCTGGCGCGAGTTTTACAGCCTATCAGCAGGCTGCTTTCAGAACTTTTTGGCCCGTTGGCAACGGATGTTCTTGTGCTAACATGGCTACGAACCGCTCGGCCAATGAAAAAGTGTCTCAGGCCAGCTTGGTTACCGGTTGCTCGGTGCTCTCATTGGTCGACTCTCTCAGCGCCATCTGTTGACCAAACGCGGCGAATTTTACGAAGTTAAGCAGTTGTGGAGAGCGGGTAAACCGAAGGGGGCGCGGT
Source organism: Notospermus geniculatus (assembly GCA_002633025.1). Taxonomy (NCBI): domain Eukaryota; kingdom Metazoa; phylum Nemertea; class Pilidiophora; order Heteronemertea; family Lineidae; genus Notospermus; species Notospermus geniculatus. The sequence continues at coordinate 56,390 of NMRB01002323.1, forward strand.
ACACAACTGCGTAGGGAGTTTACCTTGCATAGGAAGCGCGGGGACAGAGTGGGCCATTATTTTCTCCACCGTGCAGAATTTCTTCAGCCCACGGTATTCCTCGATGGCCTCATCAAAAGACAATGACGTACCACATTTCCCATAGCAGTTTCATCCGATTCTTTTTCGTGCAGTATGTTTTCGACAAGAGAAAGTTTCAAATTCAAATTTTTGTGGCAGAGTGGGTCTCAAAAATTAGGATTTCAAAATTACTCCTTACGCGTGCATTTAACTGACCCAACTGCGAGCTGCAGACCAAAATCATCGGCAATTTTATTGTGGGATGTGCCCTAATAGGCCTACTTTGTATTGCGAAATCTCTCAGGGCACGTTTATTTATTCATTGGATTACGGAATAGCCTCAGTATGATTTTCAGAAATAGAAAAGACAAGTCTGGTGGCGACAGGGGTTCGCTGCGAATTCCTTTTTCAAAATAGTATTATTTGCAGAAAACAGTATTTATCTTGTCGAAAAATATTTGTAAAGCGGTTACCCATCACGTCGTTTTCTGTAGGGAACAGTAGAAATTTTCGGAGCGAACAGTAGAAATTCTTCTATTTAGAAGAATTTCTACTGTTCGCTCCGCGCGCGCACTACTGTTCAAGATGGAAACCTAGCGTCGATACTAGTGGTGATACTCTCAGATATCGCCGCATACCGTCGGGTTTGAAGATGTCGAACCTTATTTGCTGGATAAAGCCGCCCATACACGTTCAATATTATTGCACAATATGCGGACAAAAATGGGCGATATTATTGCCAATTTTTTCCACCCGTCATGCCAGAACCACATGCCCCTATTTTTGGCCCCATATTGTGCAATAATATTGATCATGTATGGCTAGCTTAAGTTGAGGCATATTATACAATGTATATAAATGTACCGGTATCTCACCCAATCCGCCAATTACTGATCCAATAAGGGATGATTCATACTCGCTTGCGGACCGTCAAGCGCATGAAACTGATCGCAGGTTTCCACGACGTGAATGTGCACACGCAGTGAAATTGATCATAGTCGGCGCAAAATCCGGACGGAGTATGAATCAGCCTTAACGCAACGTTTTTGTGCGACCTAGTTAGTTCATGCGTAGGGTGCTGCAGATGTGATGAGGCGAACCGCATCAAACCCCCAGAAACGCAGGGAAATCGTTGCTCATTCAAGATGGCTGCCTTGGAATTGTGCCCGAGGGGAAATGCGAGTTGTCACGGAAATTGCAGAACAATTGCCTTCGGAAGTTGCGAATGCAAGCTCGCGTGCAAATATTGCCGCATTTCCGACAATCCCACCGTACCGCGCTAAAATCGTGTCCAATCGTGCGCATTACATAAAATATATCCAAATAACTATTGGCAACATTGTCCATGCCGTCTAAAAATCGCTTGAAAAGTGGTGTGAAAATACGGGTATTACGAATTACGAATTATTTATTGCTCTTTAAAACTTTACAGTTATACATGTAAGAGAAATAGAACATATTTACAAATATACAGGATCATGGTGGTTGCCAAGAGGACCATTTTCATAATTGTATTTTAAAATTTTGACATACAGTTCAGTTTTGTTTTAGATTTGACATTTACAATACTACCAAAGTGAATCATGTTAGGAATGGACGGTCCCTTGAACAATTCTCGCCTCTGGTTTTGGAAAAAAGTACAATTCATAAAGAAATGACATTCATCTAATACATCACTCATATTACATAGTGGGCATTGGGTCGATTCAATCGGGTTTTCATAGTGCATTCGTTCGCGTACACCAGGTATTTTATTGTGTCCAGTTCGAAATTTACAAATGATCAACCTCTTAGCTTCACAAAATTTTTAATAGGGTTCACAAAGTTTTAAATAGGGTTCATAACAAAAGTCTCTTTTTATAAAGATAAAGATAAAGATAATTTATTTATAAAGCGCATAAAATAACACGATATATCATATATTTGGGATGTTCCATGAGTTCTGCTTGCCATTTCTGAAGATACTGATCTTTCAGTCTTTGCTGGATTTCACACTTCAAATCAACATTTTTATATACATGTAACCTGGGATTATCAAATAAAACAGGTAACCCACACTGATTAAAAATATTTCGGATTGCACTAACCCACAAGCTTGAACTATACCCTTTTGAACAATGTTCTGTAATTACACTTAAAAAGATATGCGGCAGCTTACATGTACATGTACTTGTTTTCCCGCTTTGAATCCTGGCGGAAAATTCCACCACTTTACACTTAATTTCAATTTCTAAAGGATATCGTCCAAGCTCGTCATATACCATAACGGATGGTGTACGTAAGGTTTACAGGTAATTTACAAAATTTCAACTGTATTCGTTCCAGTTGTTTAACCTCTTCAAATCCCCAAATTTCACTCGCATAGAGAGCTACATGAACCATTAACTTATCAAATAAATCCAAACAAACATCAATAGGAAGGTTATGCTGCCTACAGGTTCTCAAAACACCATACATTGCCTTTAGAGCTTTCTCACACCTTATTTTAACTGCCTTTTTGAATGAACCAGACTGATGAAAGTCAATTCCTAAATATGTGAAAAAATCAACTTTTTCAATATTATCATTTCCAAAAGTAAAAGAGAAATTTCTATCACGCTGCCGTCCTCCACGAGAAAAAATCAAGACTTTTGTCTTTGACGTGTTTACAGTTTTTTTATTTCCATAAATTACAATTATATCATACAGGACATTAAAACCTTTTTGTAGGCCTTCGGCAGTGTCAGCAAGAATTACCATGTCGTCAGCATACAACAATACCACAATGCAAGCTCAAACCGCATGCGCAGAAATGTGCTGCCACCTATAACTTACCGCCATAACTAGAGATCTTGTCAACTCGACAAACCGAACTCGTCACAGAGATGGCGACTCGCCATGACAAGTGAATCGTGTCATTAATGGCATAAATCGTCATACTGACTAAAGCGTCTCATCAATAACTCACTGACAAGTTGACGTGACAAGAATTGATTTAGAGTGTAGTTCCTATCTCTGCCGCCGTCACAGCCGTGGTGCTACAGTGTTTGACGTCGGATCAGCACCACGGGTGTCAGACGGCGGCGACGGGATCTGATCTACCTTATGTCAGAGTTGTGACAGAATGTAACGTAAACGTGTCAATTTGCTTTTATTTTTTTTTCTAAATAATTCATATTCATGATTCTTGCGCCGGTTTAAAAAGCTAACTGTGCATTTAAAGCCCCACAGTATTGAATTTTACGATATTTTCAAAAAGTTAGGAGACTGCACATAGAGGTCCCACAGCCTCGTGAAAGTCCCCGAAATGCTTGCCCAATACGCCCTTCACAGAATCAAGGCCAAATTTTCAGCACGCATTGGAAAAAACGACAGGGAGAGCTCTAATGTATTCTGACAGAGCGTAGTACATTTTACACTACGCTGACGTCGTGACGTCGTGTGAGAATCGCGGCGATGATTTGCGTTTTTCACATTCAATACAGTGGGGCTTTAAATTGATTCCGATACAGTCCGAGCCGGTGTTCTTACGAACCGATATTAGGCCTCTCTCCTGGCCCTCCCAAGAGTTGGATATTATGTCATCAGCTTTGGCTTCTATAACCGGGGCCATCTGAATTCTATACTACCTGCAACCTAACGCTACGTGAGTTGAGGTCGCCACCGAGATCGATGCGTCACGATAAATCCATCGTCATGATAGTGCTGGCACCTGATTCATCTTTTCAACATGCAGCCTCCGCTACGTTACCTTGGATTTCTAACGGAAATTTCGTGCGTGCCCACATCTGGCAAGCAAAGTCACCACATGTCAGCGATGTGATTCAGTGGTGGATCCAAGGGGGGAGGGGCGTGCCCGGCGCACGCCCCCCCCCCCCTTACCAGGTAAGTGCGCACGCCACTTACCTGGAATCGACGTCAAAATCCAAGATGGCCGAGGCCCCGGTGCCAAACGATGAAAGGGAAGATACAGTTACCTTTTCAAATCAATGGGGACCCTTAGCCCAAGGCCACAATAGGTGTCACCAGTGGTTAAAACTATTGAAATCAAACTGACATCCCGTTCCTGATTAATTTCCCAGACAAAAGGCGTCCATTGTAGGACTGGGTTTCGGTGTGCTGCCCTCTATCGTAGCTAGGATTCCCAAAGAATAGTAAACAATGCCTTGGCTTTTTTGGCCCTGCTGCAAACAGACCAGGCCTACAGATAATGTTAGGCTACAGAAATGGCGGTATAAAAAAATAAAAATGCATTAATAGGCAGTAAATGGTGCAATCCAATTCACAAACGCGACTCGAGTGTCTTCATAGTAGGATGGACTGAACTTGGCGTGGAGAGTGACTTCGAACAAATTTAAGACGAGTGGCTCGCTACTGTATGGACGAGTATGTACTACAGTGTGTGCACATAGTTCTACTGCTGCATGGCACTCGTGCGCCGCATATTGGCCAATATGTAGTATGTCTTGGTTCCCAGGTTACTCCCGTCATTCCTTCGCCTCATTTCACAGTTAGAGCCCGCCATGAGAAATGCCTCGCAATATAGGGTTATCCAGCATCTTCGAGCGCATTCGAGCCGGCTTCGTACACCTCTAGGAGGCTCCAAATTTGCTCCAAGGTTACCATCCGTCAGCTTGATGTACCTGATGGCAACATCTGAAAGTAACGCCAAAAGGGTGAATGTCGTCCTGGGTACCCCTAAAGGGTACCCAGGTCCAACCTAGGTATCCCTAAATGGTACCCAGGTGCGTACTGGGTACCCTTTAGGAACCTTAAGGATACCCAGTTTGAAATTCCTGCCTGGTGAGATACCTGGAATCCAGGTTGATGGTACTTTTACCGTTCAGCTCGTCATGCTCGCAAGCGTAAGACGTGGAGATGACATTATGGCGACCAGAGTGCCAGACTCGCGTCTGAAAGAGTATCTCGCCAGTATACCATCCTACAGAGATGGCATTTTTGTGTCCAAAGGCCGCGAAGTTAAAAGCAAATATGTGAGGTCGACAATGACGGGAAATTTAGACAAACTGACATCAAAATTGAATATCAGGTCAAACTTCTTTTCAAAAATTTAGCGGATAATCAGTCAAATAAGATTCCACGGATTGAAGAATGGTGATTTGGCAATTGGCACCACAGCGCACGTACCATATTCGACCTGGATTCCAGGTATCTCACCAGGCGGAAATTTCAAACTGGGTATCCTTTAGGTTCCTAAGGGGTACCCAGTACGTACCTGGGTGCCATTTAAGGATACCCAGGTTGGACCTGGGTACCCTTTAGGGGTACCCAGGACGACATTCACCCTTTTGGCGAAAGTAACATCTTGGATGAGGATGCTGAAGAAGACGATACTGCTCCATTGGGACTTGGACCGATCCCACCGGTACGATAATACTCCCATCTCTACCTTGAGGAGCACCAGATGTAGCATCACTCATGTCCAATTCAAATTCTATTTGAAAAGTTTGTTGAATTGATCAAACAGAAGCAGGTATCGATTGGTGCGAGGTTGGCCTTCATAATCAACCCGCGTACCCGGATTGTTTCTGATTGGTCAGTCTATAAATGGGAATTACGGCATCATCTAACTCCAACTCTCAGACAGATTGGTGTTTTTAACTTCAAATCTTGCTCACAAGAAAACCCTGACCTTTTTGGTGACACTGCATCCACAATGTCAATATCCGGCGAAATAATGCCTACCGATGTTTCCAGTTGTAAAATGGATTTGCGCCCATTCCCCAGCACGACTGCCAAGTTGTACGGATTCCGACTGATCAATGAGGACATACTCCGTCAATTTGTTTCTCAAAACAACCTGGAATGTAAAGGGAAATAAAGATGTACGATGCTGCAGATGGCTGCTACAAGTATGCACGCTTCTTTCAGTTTATGCAGGGGCACTTGGATTCATCCTCCACTTGGCTGTTCGCTTACATCCATCTGCTTCTCACCAGTCTATCTGACCTGACGCCCATCTAGCCTGGTTTGAATCCATCACATTTCCCGCTTCGAGGAGCTCAGAGCCTCAGCCAATCATCGGTGTGCGACGGCTAATCGACGTGCCAATCAAAATCCGTGTTACAAATGTGTGCGTGGAGAGAAGAGAAAGTGCCGAACGGTGATTTGTTTCACGAATTCTGATTGGCTCGGAGGCGGGGTCAAGTTAGGGTCAGATTCATTTATAATTTATGAGTTAACGACGTAAAATATGACATGATTGGGACAAGGCTAAAGACGCAGTCGATGGCCTTGTTTGGACAAGATGGGCTAGGCTACATCACACTTGCGAACTGACACTATAACTAGGAGGATCCAATCAGTCGTCGACATCGCACTTGCGACTGGCAGCTCAGGTAACATACGGGGCGTTGAGACTCGACGAGACGACATGTAGGTTTCGTTCAAAAAGCTGCCAGCTAGATCCTCCCAGTCGCCAGTGGCTCAATAGCTCAGTGGCGACTAGTTGTCTGCAGTCGAAGTGTGATGTACGCTAGGCTTAGCTACATTTTCTGATCTTCTAGCTCAAACTGAATTTGTTGTGATGGCAACAACGCTTTGAGTTCCGTGCCCTTACCTTTATGAAATACGCTGTATCGACGCTCCTTGTATCGATGATAAAATCGTCCAGCCTCTCAACGTTACAGGAATGGAATGGTACCGTCAGTTCGCTGAAGTCAATAATTTATCAAACAATTAGTGCGTGACATTTTTCCAGTTTTGTAATTTTATCTCGCACAAGTTGTTGGTGAGCTGGCCTTCAGGCATTCTCACCACTAAAATCATCACACTTTTTCGCAGGTTTTTTTTCAATCTTCATTTTTCATTTTTCAGCCCCCATTTTCGGGGCTTGGACTCTTTTCATTCCTTAATTGCTTGTTTGGGTTGGATACTTCAGATCTACATTTGGGTTTCAGCTCAGTCTTTTCTAGAGTTTCAGATTGTAAAGTTCCAGCCTGAAGAAGACCCCGGTTGGGGTCGAAAATTGGCTAAATTCTGGAAGTTGACTTCCTATTTATTATTATGTCACAGTACTGACATTCAAAAAATCAGTGACGAAAATGATTGACCTTTACCTCAGCTTTGAAAACCATGCATATTTTATACGTACGCTCCATTATCCTTGATGGGGTATTTATTTAACACCGAACGGCAAAAGGTCTGCTGATGTCTGCGTCCACGAATATACCCAATCAGCGTGCCTTTTGTGCCTGACGTGTCGCTGGGATAAAATTTCACTGTCACAGACCATTCGCCACCTAATGTAGAAATACGCTATATAAGGTCGTTAAACCGAAATGTAGTCGTAGGTCTCGGTCCATATTCATAAATTTACGTACCGGTAAGTCAAAAGTGTGACACTTATCTTTTGTGTTTAACAAAGGATAAGTGTCACACTTAGACTTAGGTCGTTTTATAAATACGGGCCCAGGGGCCATATTCATAAAACTGCTTATGAATATGTGCCCTGGGTCCATATTCATAAACATACTTAAGTCAAAGTGTGATACTTATCTTTTGTGTTGAACAAAGAATAAATGTCACACTTTTTTATGAATATGGGCCCTGGGGTCTATCGAGGCGATCGCGAAAACACTATAGACTTTTCAAACAAAGATGGTGGCCTACTAGTTCTCCCACATGGCGTCGTGGCCATCCATTGTCCAAGCATGATATATTAACACTACCAAACGCATCCTCTCAGACCTGCGGCCATTGAATGGTATTAAGCTTCTGACGTCATGGTGAGATAACTGTTACACCGCCATCTTTGTTAGAAAGGTATCTAGATCAGTTCAAACAGGTCATCGTCTATGTCGTCATGGCGATTTCTTAGCAACCCGCACATACGCAGTTGCGTTCTTTCGGCCAACACGGAAGCTGATGTGTTTTCATTGGTTTCAACGAAGAACTCCGGCAATCAGCGGCATTTTTGGTGGTTCTCTTTGATATTTCTACTGGGCAGCCCTTAATTACTCTGTAAAAGGGTCTGGTACTAGTTGAGGAAAGGAAAAATCACTCTGGTTTCCCCGCTGTATCACAAAAGCGTGCGAGAAATCGAGCGAAGAATGGAGTGAATTCGCGATCTACGGCCATGTGCATCGCCGTTTTTGTCCACTCGGAGACCAAACATGGGCGAGTTTTTATCGCACCAAACTCTCACGTTGGTAGCGATTTTCAGGACCGCATGGTGATTATCTCGAGGACTCACATACGTATAAACACACAGCTGGGCGAAAAGCCAACAGAAAACGGCAAAATGTGCGACCCGCCAGCTATCCTTCGTTGAAAGCCATTAAAAATTGACTTCCGTCTTGGACAGGGAAAACGGCAAACTGCGCGTGCGGGAATTATCCATTGCAATGACCTAATTACGAAGTTTGAACTCATCCATATGTCACAAAACACGACATAGAACACAAAGGAGCTCCGGTGTGATGTGCCAGGGGTGTTTCCCGGCCTGTCAGATAATTGTGGCATACTTCTCTGTGAACTGCCTGAATGGCATTTTAGAAAATGTTTTCGAATAACTAATCCAATTTTTGAGACTGCTCTTTCTAGATTGAAGGGTTATGTAAAATGACTCGAAATCTCGAATTTTTTACGCAAAAAATCGGACTAACTGCACACTGGGTGATTTCAAAGTTGGTGTTAACACGGTGTTTACAATGCTTTAATGCATTGTAAACACCGTGTTAACACCAACTTTGAAATCACCCACTGAATTAAGAAAATGAGGCTCGGGGCACCTCCTTATTACGGTTCCCGAGGGCCCCCGAGCCTTATTTTCCCAATTTTTTGTGCAGTTAATCAAATTTTTAGCGTCAAAAATTCGAGATTTCGAGTCACTTTACACAACCCTTAATTTAACACGACGTTTCCACCAGTGTTTCCTAGTCGTTGCCAAGTTGTACCCTTGACAACGACCAGTGAACACTGTTTGAAACATCGTGTTAAATTAATCTAGAAAGAGTAGCCAAAAAACGGATTAGTTATACTTCTCTGTGTTCCCCATATGGTTTGCCTGGCTGTGTATTGATGGTTTACGATCACTACTAAGATCGGAAACCATATTGTTTTGGGACATGGTGTCTGACACGCCTTAATACCTCATCTCCTTCAATCTAAACAACCCAATGAGCTAATCATTTTCAACATCAGATGCCTCCATCATGATGTAATCAACAAATCAGTCTTGATATTTTGTCCGTCACGCTTTCATCTGATGGCATAACTCGGCTCCTTTAACTCCTAGAGCAATAGAAGTAAGTTCTACGCTTAGGTTTTCATACCCTAGGAATCGAATGTGCTGATTACTTTTGATCTAAGATGTTGGAGTCATGGTGATATCGATATCACGAATTTGATATTTTCAGATAACTTGCCATATTGTCAACCTATCAACTTGGAACAAGTCGTAGTTCATGCCTGCGTCTCCTCCAAAGACAGAACAATGTTAAAATTCTCAGTCTCACGTGTCCAGGTGATTGAGATGTCATGAGATTTTGATATAGGCCTACACGTATCAAACATTTGAAATATATCTGCCTGTGATAGAGGTAGAGGCATGATATCACCCATACTTAGGTTATTGAGGATGGCCATTTCGATTATGCAACTATGAGCTTGATCATTGGTCAAGGTCAAGGTCAAATTTGGCAATTTGAAATATCTCTGTGATTGAAGTAGAGACATGATATCACCTATACTTTGATTATTGAGGATGTCCATTTCGATTATGCGATGACCTTGATGAATTCAGAGGTCAATGTCTAGGTCACATTTGATTATTTGAACTAGGCCTATCTCTGTCTATGGTAGAGGTAGATGTTTAATTACATCCACACTCAGGTTATTGAGGATGCCCATTTCGATTGTGCAATGACCTTGATGATCAGAGGTCAAGGTCAGAGGTCAAGGTCAAACTTGATAAGTTGAAATATCTCTGCCTGTGGTTGAGGTAGAGACATGATATCACCCATACTTAGGTTATTGAGGATGCTCATTTTAATTTTGCAATGACCTTGATGATCAGAGGCCAAGGTAAAGGTCAGACCTGATAATTTGAAATATCTCTGTCCGTGGTAGAGGTAGCGGCATGATGTCATCCACACTTAGGATGCCCATTTTGATTACGCAGTGACCTTGATAATCAGGGACCTTATTCATAAAGCTTCCGTAACTTTAAGGGTACGCAAATCCTTTGTCTGGCTGATAGTGAACAATAGCTTGTCCGCTAAAGGACAATAGTTTGCGCACTTCCGTACATGTAAGTTACGGGAGCTTCGTGAATAAGGTCCCAGAGGTCATTATCAAGAGGTCTTTATCAGCGGTGATTGTCAAGGTCAAACTTGATAATTTAACAAGAGGTCATTATCAAGGCCAAACTTGATAAATTGAAATAGAGCTGCCTGTGTAGAGGTAGAGGCATGCTGTCACTCATACTTAGGTAGGATGCCCACTTTATTTATGCAATAACCTTGATGATAAAGAATCATGGGGTGACATATGACAATTTCCATTCTTATCTAATGAACCTACGGGAACCATATGACATTTTCCATGTCCTTTTGTAAAAAACAGATTTAATGGGAACATTAAAAAATGTTGCACCGATCTCATTATCCTACCATGAAATATTTGATTTTCAACAACCCGGTGGTCGAGTGGTTAGCGCGCTTGACTACCAAACTGTGCAATGGGTCGGCGCGGGTTCGACTCGGGGCGAAGGCATGTACAAAGAATTGTGAAACATTAATGCAGCGTCCGTCGGATGGGACTAAAAGCCGTGGTCCCTTGTACCTGAGTGTCTATGCCAGGGCAAGTAAAAGACCCCACACAGGTGGACAGTAGCCTGTCGTGGACTCCATACCTCCGGCAAAAATCCGACAGGGTTACAACGCCGGTATGATATACATAGCAACACTGCTAATGGATTTGCCGTCCATTGATGATGTTTGTTCGTGTACTCCCTAAAACGATCCCATTTTCGTAATCGGGTAATTCCTATCAATAGGCAGGATTAGCACCTTTCCGACTGCGACTCCGACTTCAACTACGAGAACGAATTGCAGTCCGCCGTGGACATCCTTGATAAAAACGAGTTGGTAGACTTTTTCAATTCATCAAACACCATATATTGAAGGCAGAAAAATTTGGCCTTATAAATCGGAAATAAGGATAAATGACATGATATTGAACTCGTAAGCCTAGTCGTTACGACTTGAAATACGACTATGATATTTGCGATTTAGGTGCACTTCCGATTACGAGTCAAAATTATTCTGCTACAAAGTTATGGCATTTTACGATTTGCAAACGTCTATCAAATCGTTTTTATCAAGGATGTCCACAGCGGACTGCAATTCGTTCTCGTAGTCATGGTAGTTGTAGTTGGAGTCGGAAAGGTGCTAATCCTGTCTATTGCAAAGTGTCACTCTCTTATCTATTTTTGATATCAGTGAAATCAACATGTCCCAATAGATGGATAATCATTATTACTCTGTCCACCCGTGCATGTCCGTCTTCCTTCAACGCTCCGTGGACCGCTTCATAAAGAAAACTTATTTGATTACGCACCATCTTTTTCAGTTGCGTGTTGTGTGATCATCCGTTAAAAATGTGTTTTTGCTTTGCGTTATCAATGGGCGGGGATATAGCCTATATAGATTTTTTCCGGCCATTTGGAGTTGGTCAGCATGTACAGGAAGACAGAAGAGAAATCTCATCAGCTTGTACTGGAAGTAGAAACAAATGCGTGCGTGTATGGGGTAAACAAGTCGTCAACTGGGACGTCTTTAAAGTGGTCCTAAACCGCCAAGCAAAAGTTGGCACCCGATCATTTTCACCGCCCACGAAAATGGAACTTCCGATTTCCGCTCCTGGCTTCTGAGTATGCGCAGTACGCTACCTTCACTGAGTTTGTCAATCGTGCAAACCGCACAGCATACAGGATGCCGAAGCGAGAAGTGAAAGAAGGGAAAGGGCGACGTTAAAAGGTAGCAAATGCTGACCAGCATCTGTGGATTGTCCACAGACATTATCGAAGTGGCTCATAATAAAGAAAGAACTCCGTTTTAAGACGATGAGGAGGTTGTTTGTATGAATGGCATCATTAACATATTGCCGGACTGCGGATCTCGCCGCTGTGCCGGTGTAACGTCAGCGAATTCTGGGGCTCCTTCCGAGAAAAGACCAACTTGCCTGGCATACCGGCTGATATCGTCGTCAATGATGTCACTCGTGTCGGATTGAACACTCTTCATGCTCTTATATGTGAATGTATCCTCTAAAACTCCCCTGAATCGAGGAAAAATCTCGACTCGGCGAACTGGTCGCATCCATGTTGCTTTGACAACCAGCTGTCACTCATTCAGAACTTGCCCAATCAGTGATTGCGTAGTAAATTCCATAGTAATCACGTGACGTGATGATTGACAGGTGCTCATTCATACTGGCGTAGCGCGGGAAAATGAAAACGAGGCTGTCTCGCCCGCCCCGGCGGTTTAGGATCACTTTAAACTGTGAAGTGCATGGTGTCATCGGAAAGTACTCGAAGAACTTGTATTCATAGTTGAAGAGACTTTTTATCAAGTACAGAGAGGCCTAATGAGGAACCCGCCCGCCCCCGACAGGTCGGCACAGCGATCGATGTGACCGAACCGACGTCATTGACGTCGTTTTGGGTCTTGACGTTGCGTCATGAAAAAATCCGCTGTACATTTTGCAACAGGAAAAAATGAGATTAAGACGTTGCCGTTATCGCCATCCTACCTCTTTATTTTAAGGAAAAAAGTAAAGGAATTTTAGAAATTTTCATCCGCGACAAGATGGTGTAAATTTTAATGTCATGCGACCGAAAAAATAGGGTTTATTTCACGCCAGAAGTTAATGGAAATGACTGGAAATCACGTTGAAAAAAGAAACTACGGTCTCATCGATCGCAGCGCCACGTCGTGACGCTAGTTCGTCCGGTTCCTCATTACCATGTCTTCCCCTGTAGCCATAGGTCATGGACCCTATACTCGCATCCTGCCATAACAGGCTTTGTTCTCGCTCCAGTTCATCCACCTGTGAGTGGATGAAGAGGTGCGAGGTAAAAACCCCTGCTGTGGGAGGATGTAGGCCTATACTCGTGACTCCTCGTCCTCTTCCAACGTCTTTGGTAAAAAAACGTATCTGTGTCCGAGTCACTTACATATATTGTGTTTACTTTCTCTGATGTTTATAAGGTGCTAAGGGAGAGCCTTCACCTGAGACAGATATCAAGCAGTCATTTTCCGTCGGCAAATGGAGACACTTTGCCGATGCGGACCAGGGAGCGTGTTTCCGGCGTAACCTGTTATTGGGGTCAGCTCGGTTTCAGTAGCCCAACAATGAACTTACTGAATTGGGCCAAGTAATCGTGGTGCTCCTGAGGTTTCGCAAATCTAACGAAACACGAAGTACATGCGAAATACGAAATTGGACTGCATTTCCATGACGTAATGTACGGTACTTCAGGAGATGGTTGGTACCACAATTTTCGCTTACTGCAACAGCGTCTTTTAGCGTATAACGTTGGACCAATAGAGTTACGGTCTCTATTAAACTTTGAAATTTATCTTTCGTTCCCACTTCGTAGGTACGAAGTGGAAAAATTAAAAATTCAAGATGCACCATAAGTGTATCGGTTTTATATGATTATGCTGAAAGACGCACTGGTGGCAGGGACATTTGTGGTACCAACCATCTCCTGAAATAAAGTACGTCATGGAAATGAAGTCCAATTTCGTATTTATATAAGTTTGCGAAACCTCACTATTGATAAAATGTGGCTTCGAGTCGACTGGAATTGCGAGGATTTTACTCCACAGAAAAAAATCATCATAAATCGTCACAAAGTTGCACAATTTCGAATTTAAACAAGAGGCCCATGGGCCTGGCGCTCAGCTGACATTTGATGCCTAGGTTAGATATAAGACATGTAAGGGGTACTGCAGTCTTAGGAACGTTAGTGGGTGATGTCAAATTTTATTCACCAAGTGAATAAAATTACAAGTGAATAAAATTACACATGCGCACATGTGAAACAAAATAACATTCATTTGTCTGATGTTGCAAAGAGTTCTCTGTTCTATGATTTCGACAGTTGATTCGAAATTCAAAATTCGACAGCGAAATTCAAAACTCGTGTACGAAATTTATAATTCAGTCAAGCCAATCAGAGCTCTTCTTACATCCACTGAAATGACGACATTCGTATACACGCCATCTTAAAGCTGACATGAATGAACAAAAACTGTATATTCCAGCTTTGAAAAAGACCACCACGACACGGTGGTGGTCAAGAGAAATACAAACGACCAAGGCACTTTCAAAGCACCTCCAGAACCTGATAGACTACCAGCATATTTGGTGGCGCCACTGTATTCTCCATGAGTCGGTCAAAGAAGTAACATCGAGAGATGGCGTCCAATGACGTTTCAACTTCTCTTGACCACCACCGTGTCGTGGTAGTCTTTTTCAAAGCTGGAATCTCCAGTTTTTGTTCATTCATGTCAGCTTTAAAATGGTGTGTGTACGAATGTCGTCATTTCAGTGGATGTAAGAAGGGCTCTGTTTGGCTTGACTGAATTTTGAATTTCGCAGTCGAGTTTTGAATTTCGCAGTCGAGTTTTGAATTTCGCAGTCGAGTTTTGAATTTTGCAGTCGAGTTTTGAATTTCGCAGTCGAGTTTCGAATTTCGCAGTCGAATTTTGAATATCGCATGAGCCTTCTGGGCTTTCGTACAATTGGGATTCCGGTTGTGTCGGCTGAGAGTGAGTTCTTCGAAAATGCAAGACACCTCCTTGCACCTCTTTAGCAATAGCAGCAGCAGCAGTAATCTACATGTAGTGTGCTTCGTCAACCAGATCGACCAGAAGTAGTGAATAGAGTGGGAAGAGGTTATTAAAGCCTCACTGTATTGAATTCAGAAATTGCTTACGTCCTCCGACGTTAGTGTAGTGTAAAATGTACTATGCTCTATCTGAATGCATTAGAGCTCTGCCTGCACTTTTTTCATTGTGTGGTGAAAACTAGGCCTTGATTCTTTGAAGTACGTATCAGGCAAGCATTTTGGGGACCATCAAGAGGCTATGAGATTTCTACCTGCACAGCCCTAACACTTTGAAAATGTCGTAAAATTCAATACTGTGAGGCTTTAACTATACTGTGCTGTACAAGACATGCCTAAAATCCTTGGTGAATCGAGATACATGTCAGATACTTTATTAAACCACTCTTGGTTGGGAAGGGGTTAATGCAACATGATACCGTACAATTCTTCAATTGACATCCCATGAGCTTCGCGCACCCTGCGCGCAACGTACGAAGCTCCATCGCGCAACATTCGCGCGACCTGCGCGAAGAATTCGCGAACTCAGCGAGAAGGGTGCGCGAACATTTCTGCTGATGTTCGCGCACCCTTCGCGAAGCCTAGACGCGTAGGGCCGTATTTACGAAGCGTGATTAGGCCAACACTCGTGTAAATTCATAGTTATTCAGGTTAACATGGTTAAGGGCCTAGAAAACCATTGTTTTGCCACCTTGTACGCTGCTTGATCGGCAGCGTTTACCCGCAGGATAATCACCCGTGGTTAACTTTCCTTTGTCTAGCTGCAGGAGGACAAAAGAAAAATTTGAACAACCTACAGGCCTTGTTTAGAGTCATTCAACTCTTTTCTTCGATCCTCCTGCACGTAAACGCAGGAATGTTAACCGCGTGTGGTTATCCTGTGGGTTAATGCTGCCGATCAAGCAGCGTACAAGGTAGCAACACAATGGTTTTCTAGGCCCTTAAGGGGGCGGTAGCCATAAGGAAGCGCACTGCAAATGGCGATAGAAAACAATTCATATTTTCTTCAAGCAAAAAGGTAGCATCGATTTCATGTATTTCTTGTTCTACACATCTGAATTGAAAACGATGTGCTTTCAGAGGATCAGAGGATCCCGGGTTCGAATCCCACTGGGCGTGAGACTTCAGGCAAGTCTCCTTGCCTCACTGGCCTCTCTCCACGCAGTGTATGGGTATACCGGTCGGAAATGCTCAGATTGTAGCGCCGAATGAGCAACTCATCCGAGTTCTACAGAAAGGTTTCAGGATAGACTGTGGTTAAAGTGTAAAGTCGGATGAGAACCTCTACCGTAGTTGAGATCAGATTAGGGAGGTTTCGAAATCAAACGATAAATGTAAACGTTAACGACGGCGTTATTTTTTGTACCGATGAAATGGTCCATGGACCATGTGCTCACCTGGGTGAACGTACCAGAAAAACAAATGACAATTTTGTTAAATCGAAATGTTCCAGGGTCATGTATCCTCGTTAGGTGCACCTGATAAAAATTTGGAGACAATCCAGTTACAGTTCAGGAGTTACTGGACTTTGAGCTTTGGTTTTGACCACCTGGTGGCCAAGCGGAGAATTGAATCGGACCGAAAAGTGGTGTCATAGGTCATCTGACATAGGGGTGTATATGTACCAAGTTTCACGTGAATAGCCCAAGCAGTTACGAAACACGCCACCAAATGACTAAATTTTGAACT
>NMRB01002323.1:81132-109482 GCA_002633025.1 Notospermus geniculatus
AAAAGCCCCCATGCGACGAGCAAGAGAATTACAAACGCCCAGCAGACACCTCAAACGAAGGCTCAGAACATGATATACCCCACAGCGCCAGGAGGGCGCCACCTTATTTGTCTTCAGGCAACAGAGCTGTCAACATCTCCGCATACCTCTCACACTACTCAAAGGAAAAAAAATTGTACTCATTTATACTTATAGACGGGATTCGATCCATCGATCTTCTGATTTGTAATCCACCAATCTATCCACTCGGCCAACGAGCCAGCTGACAGAGACATGATTTGTGTTTGCCATAGACGTAGACCTTCGACGTAATAATACTACGAATAAGAGAAAACAAGAGAAGCCTTCCAACAAGTTCGGTGGCCGAACGGGTAAGACGGTGGACCAAAGAAAACAGGGCACGGGTTCGACTCACAGCTGGGTCACTTTTTTTTCTTTCAGAAAATTGTTCAGCAGGAGCTCACTAGAGGATGTTGAAACCTCTAAAGCTCGAAGGCAAATAAGGTGGCGCCCTCCTGTCGTCGTGGGGTATATCATGTTCTGAGCCTTCGTTTGAGGTGTCTGCAGGGCGTTTGCAATTCTCTTGCTCGTCGCATGGGGGCTTTTTGTGCAGATAGGTCAGCTTTAAAGTGGTTCTGAACCGCCCTGACGAGCGAGACAGCCTCGTTTTCATTTTCCTGCGCTACGAGATGAATGAGCGCCTGCCAATTATTCCGTGACGTCATTACTATGGAATTTACAACGCGATCACTGACTGGTCAAATTCTGACAGCTAGTTGTCAAAACAATATGGACGCCACCTTCACCGATTCGCTATTTCTCCTCGATTATAAATAAAGGATATAGGAGTGTATAAAGCCGTGTTTACCTGACATCCGTTATCCGTTATACGAACGACGTTATACGAACGACGTTAATTTTCACCGCGGTGGAAATTAATTTTCACCGCGGTGGTAATTATTAATTATCACCGCGGTGGAAAATAATTTTCACCGCGGTGAAAATTAATTTTCACCGCGGTGAAAATTATTAATTATCACCACGGTGAAAATTAATTTTCACCGCGGTGGGAATGTTTACGCGGTGATAATTAATAATTACCACCGCTGTGAAAATTAATTTTCACCGCGGTGAAAATTATTTTCCACCGCGGTGATAATTAATAATTACCACCGCGGTGAAAATTAATTTCCACCACGGTGAAAATTAATTTTCACCGAGGTGGAAATATTCTCACCTCGGTGGTAATATTATCACCACGGTGGGAATATTATCACCGCGGTGGAAATATTTTCACCGCGGTGGGAACTTCTAAAAATTTTACAAACCCCCAAGAAAAAATTATCGAATTGAAAAAAAAATGCAAATGTAAATATTTTTCATCAATGAGCTCTATGGGCCACCGTACATAACGGATAGCGGATGTCAAAGGTAATATATCACGAGTATTTTCGTGGGCCACGAAATTCATTGTTTATTTACATTTTGTTTGTTTATCGCCAGGCTTTCTTTGTCTTACGAGTAATTTGTTGGTGGCATGCCTCTCTAGAAATTCTGTTGATTCGAAAAGTGTTCATTTTGGTGGGTTGGCATATCCAAAAAGTAAAAAAAAACCCAATGTAAACATCCATGTTTACAAACATTGAATGTAAACAATGAAGTCGTGATACAATATCTTCAAGTAAACACGGCTTTGATATGGTGTATTGACGGTAGCTAAACAACACCGGGATACAATATTGTGGATTTTCGTTCTAGTTTTGAGTTAACAGTGCCCGCCTCGAATTCGGAGCGGAAATGCTCCACAGGGAATGCATTTGGGTAAGCTGAGACTCTGTACACTGACTGGCCATAAGTATTGCAACATAGGTTTTTTCTGGATTTCTCTCATGCCTTTACCATGTTTACTACTTTTACATCTACATGTATTTTCAAATATATATAGGGGGCCTATGGAAAAACTTGCTGTTACCCATGCGGACTGAAATATCTCAGTGTTGATGAAAATATCAAGCCATGAAAGAGATACTGAATCATTCTTTCCTTTTCACGATAATGAAGCCTGATGATTAGCAAGTATTTGCAAGAAAAAAAAATTGAAAAATATCAACTGCTAACAAAGATATTTGATATTATCGAAAATTTTCAAAAGCTGAAAAAAATGATATTTTGCATGAGATTACGCTGCTGATGTAAAGCTGACATCCCATGTGTCCCACCATGCCAGTTTCATCCAATGAAAAGCCACAGTTATCAAGAAAATTTGGCTTTTCTAAAAAAAACTCGATTTTTGACAAAACTGGACATTTTTTTTTTCATGTCAAATAACACGAAAATGATGCGCAGTTTCAGCTTAATTTTTTCGCAGATGTGAATGAATTTCCGTTGTCTTCATTTTGTGAAAAGTTAGGTACTCTTGCACTTCAAAATCTTCGAGATCTCAAATCGGTGATATTTTGATATTCTGATATTCCCATGATATATTCACTTTTCCTTAAACCTTTTCGAACCTGCAACAGGCGTATTACACCTCAAAGTATCACATCCACATTTGAAAATCAAACACTGATGACTGACTAGCGAGAAATTCAGAAAAAAACCTACGTTGCAATATTTATGGCCAGTGAGTGCGCGCCAGTCAGTTTGTAAAAGCAAAAGCGCAGCATCAGAGTCCCAGTAACTGAGACCAGTGCCACGTCCATGGAATAAAGCACTGACTTACACGCTTCGACGACTTGGTTTAATTTTGGGCCAAACAGCAATACCATTGCAGTACTACACGGCTTGCAATTCTAGTTAGGAGAATTGTTTCATCAGGTACTTCGTTACAACTTCTCCCTGATGTAACAAAACTTTTGTTACATCGGGGTCACTTGTGCTGTGCGCGAACAAAAATAATTTGTTATCTTTCTGCGTATGTTGCGATACTTCACCCCTTGTTTTGTTGTGTGTAGATCTACGGTATTTGCGTGTGACACAGGTATGGCATTTTAATAAAGTTGTGAAAGAAACAATTCTCTCGTAACGTAGATTGTTTTAGAAACAAATATTTCGCTGTACAGGATCAAATTTTTCATCCAGTTTTTTTAAATTCAGATTCCGGGGCTGTTGGGGCTTCAGTGTATAAACCCGCATGTAGGACTTTATTGAGCATATTCAGAAAACTGGATAAAAAATTTGATCGTGTACAGCCGGCATTACTCAAACCCATAGGACTGGGCCAATACGAAAGTTTAACTTCCTCTTGATACGAGCCATAAGTGATCTTCATTGCACACGCATCCGACACGTAATTTATACGTTTCCGGTCGGCAAAATATTTATGATTTGAGGTCAGCTCCATTGACTGACACAAAAATTTTGTAAAAAAAATCATAAAAACCTGAAATTATCAAACATTTGATAATCTCATGTATGTATCTTCACCAACCATTCGACAGATTTTGATGAAGCGAAGATCGAAATGCTCAGAAAGTTCCATTCTGTCAGAACTACTATAAAAATGAAAATAAAAATACAAAATAAAAATTTCGATTTTTTTAGTTTTTTCTGATGGGCTATTAAATAATTCTGACCAACCAGTTGTTCTTTCATATGCAACAAATCTTTAGCATGTTCGATTACTTCCACCGGCCAGGCACTAGCGCTTTCTCAGATATGCGCATTGGAGGCCAATAAAAAGAACACTGTCGTGTTAGACACGAGTAAAGTGAAATGCTTGAATGGCATTTTTCGAAAGGTTTCGAATAACGAATCCAACTTTTTGGTTGCACTTCCTACGAGTAAAGTGTCATGGCGGATGGGCTCTTCTTGGCTGATTGTCCGCCATGACACTTTACTCTTGTCTAACACGACAGCATTTTATTTCTTTTGCAAGCCGATGTATGGATCGATGTATGCGAAGGCTGTGTGCATCGACGTTCGGAAGTGACATCATGCTCTGCATGCTGGGATACTTCCCGAAGTGTCCGGCTCAGCGGGATAGTTAGTAGCGCCTGGCGCGACTGGCCCGATTTGGATAACTTTCGGCAAATAAAACGCTGTCGTGCCAGACCGGTGTTGGCGCGAGTAAGTTTTCGAACACGCTAAATATATGGCCCCCGCATAGGTAATAAACAATCAACATCCTCGCCGATTTATACGCCATCCCCAAAAGCAAAAAAACCGAAATATTTATCAATTGCGAAAAAATATCGTCACTTTTAATTAACGGGATACAATTCGGCATGTAAACAAACACATGCCATCTCATTGTCTTGCCTAAAGCCGATGACAGACTGGCACATACACGACGCGTCCTGCAGGCGTTTCGCCAATCAAATTCTTCGGTATTCGGCCGGTGTTACCGCCTCCCTGATTGGTTGAACGCTTTTCCCGATGCGTTGCTTACGCCGCGCCCGTCGCCCACCGCTCTATGTGTGCTAATCTCATGAACACGAATTTTATGTCTGCAACACGGCTCGCAGACTTTACAGTCTCGTCACAGACTTGAACGTATAGATTTGCTGTCAACTTAAAGGTGCTCTAGTTCGAATTGTAAACATTACGGTTTGTTTATTTACATGATTGATTGTAATAGTTATTTTTTCTCGGACAGGTGCCAGCACCGTGTATACCAAAACCTTAATGTTATCTATTTTTATATCTATCTTGATAAAAAATTCTTGTAACTGAAATATATTTATGATTTTATGCTCAAAAACAAACAAAAAGTTGTGAAAGGCGAGATTTAATTTGATTTTATCTGATTTATTAGCACCAGACGTTGACAATAGGTGGCACACCGTTACAATTCGAACTAGAGCACCTTTAAGTAGCGTATGTTAGTAAGATGATCTCTCTGAGATGATCTCGCAGACAGGAATCTGTCCCATGAAAGATGACTTCTCAAAAACTTACCCTTCCTACCGGGGGATGCAGTCTCAGATGTGCCTACAAAGCCAGAAACAATCCTTGGAAAAATAAGCTGATAAAAACAATAAACATTTGCAATACTGATTCTTGCCCGTTTTGGGGATTTAAACAAGTGTTCATCGATTCTTCTAATTCCTAAGCCGATAAACCAATCCGTTACGAAAAATCTTCTGCCCTGACACCTGTCAGAAGGCTATGTGTTAGAAAGTCTTCTTACCTTGATATAACAGGGCAGCGAGGAAAAGAACCTGGAGTATCATGACTGCTTGTTACCGTTGGTTGCCCGATAATAACGGCTTGATATTCTCTCTGGGCCTGTAACTCCTAAGTGGCGGAGGTCATTTAGCCGGTACGTATTGTCCCACTTACATGTATACCAGCTCATAATAACGACTACCGGCACATGATACGTATGGGCGGTTATAACCGCAAATAAAGACGTTACAAAATGAAGACGTCTTTTGTTGTAATTTTCCCTAGACGTTGTGGTGACCTCGAGTCGTAGCTAAGAAAGACGACAGGTGGCGCTGCACTTTTTCTAGACGTTGTTGTGATCTCGAGTCGTAGCTAAGAAAGGCGACAGGTGGCGCTGCACTTTCCCTAGACGTCCTGCCTAGCACTTTAGAAGGAGATCACTACTACTTATACGGCTGGATAGGGCTACAGAGCCTAGGAAATCGCCCCAAATAAAAAAAAAAGTTCACTGCATGAATGATTCTCCGGGTGCGATAGGTGTTGGCCCACAGTGGAATGGGTCACTTAAGTGACCATGGTCACTTCCACAGTGGAACGGGTCACTTCACAAGTGACTTGCAACACTTGGTTGGTGAACACCTAAGAAAGTGTTGAATCAACACCATAAGAGCAGTCACTCACAGCCCTCTTGGAAAGTGTTGATTTTAACTCCTCAGGTGTTGATTTCACCACTTCAGTTTTTAGAGTCGTTTCACCCCCCATAATTCGCATACCCCAACCTCCTCCACACAGGCCGGCGAGTTGCGCGTCCAGTGACGTTAGTGTGTGGAGATTTAATGAGCATGCGCATTGGTGCCAAGACTGGTTCTTTTCTTCGACAGTCTATTTGGAGAGCACCTTCCACGTGCACGTACATGTAATAACTGTCGGACAGGAAACTTGCAACAGAAAACGTTCAGGTGGAAGGCCAGCAATAATCAAGTATAGAGAGAATACAGCTGAATTCACATCAGTGTAGGGACAGTAGCGAATGCTAGCGAAAATATTGCTTGTTTTTGTTCAAGGATAGAGAATAATAGTAGAATTTAATCAATACATGGCACAATGCGGTTGTCATCATCAAAGAGGTGTTTTTTGCTGAAAACACGAGTTTTCATTTCAATCGCTGGATTAAGTGTAATCTCATCATTAAGTTGCGCAGTCTCATGCTGTGACTGACGAGAAAAAGGTGTTGATGCAGCTACTTTACTAGCCCTGGTTACACTACATAGAAATCCCCGGGCTTTTTGAGACCCGTGTCAAGCCCGGTTCTGAAAAATCCCGCCTGAGACCAGGCGCGCGTCAACATTACTAAAATTTTGTGACGGGGACCTAAATTAAGCCCTCCAAAAACCGTTCGAGCTCGGAGGCTTCTCATCCCCGGGTCTATTAGACCCGCGCTTTTAACAGGTGTAGACAGAAAAAGCCCGGTGCGACGCGGGATTTTATGTATTGTAACCAGGGTTTCTGTAAGCACTTCACTTAGCGTTCCCAAGCAAAATTTCTTTTTCCTGCTCATATCCCACAAAGAGGATCCACTGAACATCATGGCACGTTTTAGGAAGAAGCCACTCCAGGTGTTCTGTTGGCAAAGCGGTTACAGGCCTTCGATAGACTAGCCAGAATCCTTTGTGGTAGTTATAATCAGTTTCGACTGGTAAGTGCAGGTTCTGCCAGGCACCCCTCAATTCTGCCTCACAGAAGATTTCAGCGATGGAGGGCACGCCAGCGGAATAAGCAGGAGATGTCAGTCAGTGGACCAATAGGATCACTACGATCGAATTAAAAAGGCCCGGCGTACCCATTCATGGTTGGTTGATCACCATCAGAAGAATTTTAGATTATATTGGTCCGCTAGAACTTTGCTGTCGTCATCTGGCGATAAACGAGGCTGACTGCTCCTATTGAAGGATCAAAATTGTACTGTGATTGACAAGATTTAGGGCCGTATGCACGGGTCGGACTTCAGCCACACTTTCATTAAGGTGGCGGGGGAGATAGTGAACGCATCCAATTGAGGTCCGTTTTGAAATTGAATTGCACGAATGTGTTACGACCGAAGTTTATTTTGCCAACGAAATATGTGAGTTTATGGATTGTTTCAGATCTCCGAATTGAAAAACTGCACAATAATTGACTGATTATGTAACTTTATTCATGAACAATGGCAAGTCCCAGATGAAGTTTTCAGAGGCGATGACGGGTACAGCCGGCTCCAAATGACCGGATTTTAGGTAGTGATGGATGCAGCATGGCGAGTTCTATGGTCGTTCGAGGCCCGATTTTTCAAAATTGAAATAACTAATTAGCAATTGCTTAATTAGTGGTCTGAAAAGGGTCAAAACAGAAAACTGAATAATTTTGGGTGTTTTCGTCTGAAATTCAAAAATCGGGGCTGGAACGGCCTTAGAAGAAGTTTTTTCCAGATCATATTCGAAATCAGATTGACCATCGATCCACGCACAAAAAAGAAATCGCTCGTGAAAATTTGTGAGAAAGTCCGCAACTTTCCCCGCGAGCCCTTTGTTATGGTAATGAAGAACGCGTGTGGAGTTGGTCACGTTCGGATGAAGTCTGTTCAAAAATCATCGACGATAGAGCTATTGTTAGGGAACGGCGTGGCCTAATGGAAAGGCGTCGAAAGAGGTATTGCGCAACACCATTCCAGGCCCAACATGCCTAAGAACTACACTTGCCAAATATTGAAACAGGCTATGATTGTGACCGACTGCGCTTGAGCGCATGAATAAATTCATTCAAATCATTTCCATATTCAGCGGGAGAATGCGCCGGGCTAGTCACCCCCGCCACCTTAAAGTCCGACTATAACGGATGTTAGGTGGGCCGTACGTCAGTGGGTCTGAGAACGACTGGAGTCAGGGTTGTAATAATTATTGAAGCTTTATTAGCAGAAAGTTTATAACGACAAACATCATATTCGTATCGCAACAGTTTCGATCCGCACGCAAACTTCATACAGCTCCTCAGACCAGATGTCCTGATTTCTTGACTACCCTGATCTTTTCTCTCCGTGAAATCTAAAAGTACAAAAACCGAAAACATAATAAGAAACTGCCTAATCCAACACAGGATAGCCTAGGCCTATTACTTACAAAAACTACGAGAGCTGCCAAGCTGGGCCTAGAAAGTGGGCCTACCATATGTACCATCTTAACGCAATCAATCCGCTAAATAATTATCTCTATGTGACCTAGCAGCCCAATAAAATTGACCAAGGGCCTAACGCAGGGGATTGCCATACATCCTGAGGGCAATAAGGCACATGATCAACCACGCAGAGGTATAGGGTACTGCTAACACAAAGTCACCGCAAGAGGACCAAAACTACTACCACACGCAGTACCAATGCACACGAGTGCACGCAAATACACGCAACAATATGGGTGGGGCCGCAAACGAAACGGAGCTCAAAATGCCCTAAAAAGTGCCCAAACAAATGTCAGGACAGACTCAAGTTGGGTGTGGTGGGTCCATATACATCATTTATCATACTAACCTCTTTTGCCCACTGACAGGCACAAAGATTCGCATTTAATTTCGTAAATTTCGGCCAAAATAGGCACCGCAGAAAAAATGGAGAAAAGCGCACATGGCAGGGCGCATGAGTGACGCATGAGTGACCTTGACACCAGATGGCAGCACACATCAAAGGAAAAATCAAATTAGTTATGTCATCACATATATAGAGTGCGGCACGTGCCGGAGTGAGTAAATTAAAGTTGACGTCATTACATGGCTTCCCAAAATTAGGGGGACATAATTTTCTACTGCGGTCGATTACTCCCTCAGGGCTCCTTGGCCGGGAAAGACCCTGGTCTGGCGGCTTCTAAGAGTAGAACGAGCTTATGGATAGGCCGTTCTAGGAAGGAGGCTGGGCCTTTGCGCTTTCCTTTCTGATCCAGATTTCTATCCGCTACCAAGAGTTTCACACTTCTGACCTTCTTGTCATCGCTTGAGAACACTTCAACAATCCTACCGAGGCGCCACTGATTCCTTGGGACATCATCTTCCTTGAGGATTACAATATCATCCACGTGGAGGTTTTCTTTCTCTTCCATCCACTTCTGTCTTGTCTGGAGGGTTTGCACATATTCTTTGCGCCATCTGCTCCAGAACTGATCTGTCAAGTATTGCACCCTTCGCCAGCGCTTACGCAAATACAAATCTTCCCTTTGGAAGTTACCAGGTGGAGGTCGAATCACTCGCGATTTCATCGTCAAGATATGGTTTGGAGTCAGGGGGACGGGTGCTGCTGGATCGCCAACGTCCTCGGAGGTCAGGGGTCTGCAATTCACTATGGCTGTGACTTCACACAGAAGGGTCCGCAGGGACTCATCGTCCAGCTGTTCGCCTGCCTCTCTCATCAAGGTGTCTAGAATGGAGCGGGCAGTCCTGATCTGCCTCTCCCAAACGCCGCCCATGTGGCTTGCCTTTGGCGGATTTGTCACAACCTCGACATCCATGTAATCAACATCTTGCTTGAGGAGGAAACGCCTGATTCTCGCCAGATCCATCTCATCCCATGCTTCCTTCAATTCACGTTTGGCTCCGATAAAGTTAGTTCCGCAGTCATTGCGCAATCTCGCAATCGGTCCTCGCACTGCAATGAAACGCCTCAGCGCATTCAAGAATGAGTCGGTTGTCAAGGTATTGACTGTTTCAACATGAATAGCCCTAACCACCAGGCAGGTGAACATGNAGGTGGACCTTCATCCTGTACTCACTTGGTTCCATGTTTATATTCCCGTCCTCCCACCAGAGGAACCTGAGGTAGTCTTGATGCTCCTCACTCACACGAAATTGCAAGAACATTTTCTCTATGTCGCAAGTGAATGCGACAGGCTCCTGCCTGAACCTACATAGGACTCCGACTAGTGAATTTGTCAGATCCGGGCCCTGCATGAGATGGCTATTCAGTGACTGGTCATGGACTTTTGCGCTACAGTCAAAGACCACCCGGATCTTACCGGGTTTTTGCGGGTGGTACACCCCCAAGTGGGGGATGTACCATAATCGCCCATCCAACTTCAACACCTGGTCTTCCGGAACCTTTTCCGCAACGCCAGAGGAAATGGTCTCATGCATGAACATCTTGTAGTGCTCGAAGTAGGTTTCATCCTTCCGAAATCTTGCCTTCAGACTATTGAGCCTCTTCATAACCATGGGCCTGCTATCCGGCAGCACGGGGTCCTCTTTACGAAACGGTAGAGGCATCACATAATGGCCATCCGCACCCAACTTGATGGTACGGCTCAAAAGTTCGACAAACTTCCTGTCCTCATGGGAATAGGACTCTGAGGCTTCATTCTGTCTCTCTGAAAAATCCATTTCCATCATGCTTGTGATGGCAGCAGGGTTTATCACTTCTTTGATGGAAGTCCTAAGGCTCAATGACACTTGGTTACTCGTTTTAGCATCGATCTTGTTTATCCCACAAGTTGCCGGAACCTCTCGAGTCACCAGACAGTGACTGCTTCCTATTTCGTCCTCTAACTCAGAGGGTACATTCATGTGACCAACTATGGACCATCCCAGGTCAGTTCGCTGAGCGTAGGGTTCATCTCCTGTACCAGAAATCACTTCTCTAGGCAGCAGTGCTCTTGGGCAATTGAATCCAATCAATAGACCGATTTCGCAATCTTGGAGGGGATGGAGCTTATCTTGTATCATCTGCAGATGTGGCCATCTTTCAGCTGTACTCGGGGTTGGTATATGCTCGCGACTAGCTGGCATCACTTCTCTTGAGTATGCGGGTGGCAGTATTCCTATTTCGTCCTCTAACTCAGAGGGTACATTCATGTGACCAACTATGGACCATCCCAGGTCAGTTCGCTGAGCGTAGGGTTCATCTCCTGAACCAGAAATCACTTCTCTAGGCAGCAGTGCTCTTGGGCAATTGAATCCAATCAATAGACCGATTTCGCAATCTTGAAGGGGATGGAGTTTATCTTGTATCATCTGCAGATGTGGCCATCTTTCAGCTGTACTCGGGGTTGGTATATGCTCGCGACTAGCTGGCATCACTTCTCTTGAGTATGCGGGTGGCAGTACAAGTGTAACCGTGGAGTCCATGCCTCTCACCAACAGGCCTTTCACCTTCCGGGTATCGACAGTCTGGTTGGTTGCAGTCATAGTACTTAGCAATAACTGGGTTTCAGCACCCTCAACTCCCAACTCAATCCTGGTCTTGTCAAGGATGAAAGTGTTGTCTGATTGCGAATCTAGCATGGCATTATACCAAGCGCTCATGCAGTGGCTGACTTTCATGTGCGACCCAGACCGGAACAATTGCAGAACAGGATCTTGTCCCAGCAATCGTACATCCACAGTTTGCAGTCGGGGGCTTGCTTTCGGAAGTCTTATCCTTCTTGTCTGGTTCACTGCTTCGCTTATCCCCATGGTCAGTGGCCTCATTCTTCTTTCCTGATTCAAAGGTTCGCTTATCCCCATGGAGGGAAGTAGGATGCAGCTTACTGCAAGTTGAACACTTCAGACGATGCTTGCAATCCTTGGACCTGTGGCCTCCACGAAGACATCCAAAACACAGCTTCTTCTCCCAACCAAACTTTTTCCTCTCTTGGATCGGTTTCTCTCGGAATGCTGTACAGGAGTCCAGATAGTGTGGGCCGGAACAGAGAATACATTTCTTCGTTGGGGGTTGACTTTCAACCTGTTTACTGGATTCTTGTGCTCCGGTTGCAAAGCTCCCTGCTCCTGGTGGACGCTTTTTCTCCACATTCATCTTCGGTCGCTCCTCATTTCTCTTCAGAGACTGCAGGGATGTGATAGGGTCACACGCTATGTCCGCCTCCTTTTCCAGGAACTTAGCAAACACAATGAAAGGGGGGAATTCCCCTTTTCCTTCCCTCCAGTCTGCCGCTTTTCTGCCCCATCTTGTCACTGCCCAGTTCGGAAGTTTCATTAACATCTTCTTATTCTCCCTTTCATCATCCAGGACGCTGAGGGATTTTATTGACTTCATCGCTGTCACGCACTGCCTCAGGAAGTCTGAAAATTTCCTTAACGCAAATCCATCATTGGCACCTACCTTGGGCCAGGCATCCAGCTTATTCCTGTAAGCATTAGCCACTGTGAACGGGTCACCAAACCTCTTGTTCAGCAGCTCTTTGGCATCCTTGTACGCGTCATCTGTCTTGAGATGAAGATAACCCTCAATGGATTCCTTTGCAGCTCCTCCAAGGTACCTTCCAAGGTAGTGTATTCTTTCACTTGGAGGGATACCTCTCGACTCTATTAGGGTCTCGAAGGCACTCGTCCAGCCTGGGAATGCCAATGGATCTCCGGAAAACACACCTGGTTCCGGAGTTGGTAAGCGACTTAGGTTCATCTGGTCTGTGAAAGAATTCATGCACGCTATAAGCTGCTCATTCAACAGCTTGTCGTTGGCTGCTGATGGTACCAGGCTTGTGTACACTGGTTTAGGAGAGGGCGTATTCCAAGGATTCTGATTCTGAAAAGGAACATACTCACCAACCAAAGGGTCAAGCTTGCTTTGCTGGACCTTGGTTTCTTTCTTTGGACTTTTGTTGTCTTTCACCAACTCCTCTTGGAGATTAGCAGCAACGTTCACTTGGGGGTCTTCCTCTTCTTCAAGGACTAGAGAGGGCCTAGACGGTACATCCAACACCATGTGGTCGGGAACATCATCCTGATGCAGTCCTTGGACTTGATTCCACATGGGGTCATCACACCCTGTCTCTTGCCCGTACTCTTCCCTCTGTGGCGGATCTGGGTCAACTTGCAAATCTTCCATCACCTCTGGCACTTGGCAATCCTGGGCACTTGAAATTGGATTCAGGTAACGCTGTAGCAGCTCTTCCTCACCGCTAGGGGCCAGCATTGGTCTGTCTTCCGGGTATTCTTCATCCTCCTGTTCTGCTGTTTCAAGTACTTCAATACGTGCCTCGGCTGCACGGAGCTGTTTTTCAACCTCTAAACGCTCCAACTGTAAACGTAACTGAGTTTCCTTATCGACAAACTCGAGCCTAGCACGCAGGGCGGCAGCTTCTGCTGCAGCCTGAGTTTTAGCTAACAGAATTGAAGACCTACAACCTGTGTGGACACAATGTTTCAATCTGCGCAGTGTGTCTAAATATCCAGGTGTCTCTCTGTCTTGAGACATCGCCACGTTACAGACAGCGCCCTACGTCACAGACAGAGCAGCCACCTGTAAAGTGTTGAGACTTCTGTCGAAGAATTCCAACTGTGCCAGATTTACCGAAGAATGACGGAAAGACCCGAACGACGATAAAACGACAATTTTGACGTCGTCGCAGGACACTTCACGGCTTGGGGGAAGACTACTGCTTGGGGAAAGACGACTACCGACAGCCTTTGTCTTCAAATACATGTACAACAAAAGAAGATGAGTGACATTCTTTTTAAGGAGGCAGGCATTGCCACTTTTTCTCGACAGCCGGCGCCACCATCGCCGTGCGCGCTAGACCAGGGAGAAACTACGTTGTCGGCGAATGGACCCGATGTACATGTACTCCGTACATTTTTAATGTATTTCTTGTAGTTCGTATTGCTGCCACTAGGTGGCTCCCTCTACGTCGACAATTAAAGTACCGGTAAGAGATTGCGTACCGTGCCCCTTTTAACTGACCCACCCGAAAAAAACTGAGAGTACAACATTGATTTCGATAATTTCTTTGCGTGCCAAAAGGTAGAGAAAAACTAAGAAAAATTGTATTAGGCCTATGAGGAGAATCAGCTTAACATGAGAGATTGGGCTGTGTGCATAAAAACTAGTCAATACTTGCTCTTATACAATGTAGAACAGAGTAAATGCATTTACTAGTCTTTGGCTTAATATACACCCTAACGTTGATCTGAATATTTGCCGTACCCTAGAGATATATTTCTTCGAAGTTCACCGTTCTTAGGCTAATTTCCAATCAATGCAAATTAATGAACTAGATGGTAGGCGTAGAGGTTTGTCCTAAACAAGGCATGGTAAAAGTCTTACAATTTTTTTGTGTAAAATATCTTCACAAATTTAGCCTGGGCAGATTGCATCACATATGTAGCATTGCTGAGCAGGTGTTCATTTTGGAACTTTTCATGGGAGTTTTGTGTAATTGCAGGTTTTAAAACATGCTGTACATCACTGGTGTACATTCACTGTACATTCAGTGTTTGTTATTACCCTCTGGGAAAAAAATGGCCGACTTTCGCAAGGTCGGGGAGTCTAATATTGGCACATACCTGTCACGGGATCCTTCTGATACCTCATCGTGAAGAAGAGATTGATATTTGTGACGACGATAAGAATGGTGGTTATCATGATGGTCTTCTTTGCCCTCGATGTGGAACACATGGTCTTTGCTTTCATGGGGAACCGTACAGCTATCAGACGATCGAGAGACATGTGGGCTAAGAACCAACCAGACAACATCCCACCCGTGAACATGGTATAACGGATGATGGTTGGCCGTACGTCAGTGGGTCTGAGAACGACTGGAGTCAGGGTTGTAATTATTGAAGCTTTATTAGCAGAAAGTTCAATAACGACAAACATCGCAACCAGTTTCAATCTGCACGCAGAACCTCGTACATCTCCTCAGAACTGACGTCCTGATTTCTGGACTACCCTGATTTTCCCCGTGAAATCTAAAAATATAAAGAACCGAAAACATAATAAGACACTGCTTAATCCAACACAGGATTGCCTAATAGGCCTATCACCAAAACTACGGGGGCTGCCAAGCTGGGCCTAGAGAGTGGGCCTACCATCTGAACGCAATATTCCATTCTAACTGCTCAATAATCCGCTCAGACATCACTAGCTATGTGACCTAGCAGCCCAATCAAATTGACCAAAGCCTAAACGCAGGGGATTGCCATACATCCTGAGGGCAATAAGGCACAAGATCAACCACGCAGAGGTAGGGTACTGCTAACACAAAGTCGCCGCAAGAGGACCAAAACTACTACCACACGCAGTACCAATGCACACGAGTGCACGCAAATACACGCAACAATATGGGTGGGGCCGCAAACGAAACGGGGCTCAAAATGCCCTAAAAAGTGCCCAAACAAATGTCAGGACAGACTCAAGTTGGGTGTGGTGGGTCCATATACATCATTTATCATACTAACCTCTTTTGCCCACTGACAGGCACAAAGATACGCATTTAATTCGCAATTTTCGGCCAAAATAGGCACCGCAGAAAAAATGGAGATAAAGCGCACATGGCAGGGCGCATGAGTGACGCATGAGTGACCTTGACACCAGATGGCAGCAAACATCAAAGGAACAATCAAATTAGTTCTAAAAAAGTCATATATATAGAGCGCAGCACGTGCCGGTGATAGCAAATTAAAGTTGTCAATTACAATGTTGGTCAATGGTATACATCGTGTGATACGGCCTAATTCGGGACAAGATTGGCATTTCGTCATTTCGTTATTTCTTTCTTTCGTCATTTCGTTAAGTATAATAAGCCCAACACGGCATGCGCCTGACGGATATCAGTGAGGATAGTTTATACAATCGTGGCGTGATTTGTGATAGTGCCTGGGAACATAGCATAAAGCCCCTGTCACACTGTGGCGAATCCCCGCGAACTGGGGGGATTATTTTTGTCGTCGTCATTCGCCTGTCTGGGGCCGTGTCTGAACCTATACACGAATGCCCTAAGATTGTGGTACGCATGCTGTAGGTATTTTGTAAGATTGTAGGTATGTCGGCGACGGGAGTAAGATTGGAGTGAGAACTTTGTGTTTGGTGATGGCTTCTCAATTATTAAGATTTCGGTGGATTTATTTAATACAAGAAGGATTTTATTTCACACATGTCATTTGTCTATGACAGCCATTTTGGAAGCGTCGTGGTTGTTGTTACACAGACTCCGCGAGGGCCGTGGATGGGCCCGAAGACATATCTAAACATCTCCCCCCTGAAATAACAGTCCAAAAGTCCTTGATGAGGGAGTTTTTCTATCTGACAGTCCAACTTCACATAAAGAATAAAGATCCATCACTTATGAAACTTTACACTCAAAACAAAACTCAAAACTTTGAACTTGAACCATGAAACTCAATAAGTGCTCAAAACTTGGAGCATATGACCAGTATTAAGTGCATACCAGTGTCAAGAAGTATTATAATAGTAGCATACTGCAGCAGTATTCACACATTCACAAATTTCTTAAACAGAACTGTATGACCACACTGGTGTAAGGTAATATTATGCCAAAAGCAAACACAAAATACACGTATCCAACTTGAATACTGAATCAAAAGAATCATCACACGACATATCCAAAGAATCGCGTTACAGGATCACGTAAATCGCGACAAGTCAGCCGACTTTGCTAACGAAACGAACTTTACTGTAACTAGTGTTCCATCTGTTCATCCTGAATTTACTAGTAAACATGGAAGTCCTTATGCCAAACTGGAGCTTTCGACTCTCTTCCGGATCTCGTTCTCTTTTCAACCGTAGATGGCGTTGACGGGGATGCAGGCGTAACTTGTGGTTCCGCTGAAGGCGTAGCTGGCGATCCAGCTGAATTCCTGTCTGGTGACCTCAGCCTAACGTGCAACCTGCTAGGAGATTGATGACGAGCGGCATCACCTGACGACGAATTGATGCCCGAAGGGATACGTTGCAGGTGGCGCCGGTTGCGCCTGTAATCCCGACCTTCACTGGACCGGACGATATAGGACCTAGGGGTCCCATGAGATCTGAGTACAGTTGCAGGAGTACTCCATGTCTTCTCTTTGTCAAACTCTCACTCTTTCCCCTGGCTGGAGTGAAGGGAGGGGGACTGCACCATGACGACTGTCATACTGTCTCTTGTATTGTGCCTGAGATGAGTTGACATTTTCCCGCACACGACCCTTTTCAGGCCATTGGGGGATGAGATTAGCTGGGAGAGTAGGTAACGACGTAGAAATCTCCCGGCCCATCATGAGACGACTCGGACTAAATCCTGTGGATCGCACTGGAGTTGAGCGATAGTTCATCAAAGCTAACATTGGGTCCTTCTGTCTAAGAATTCTCTCCGCAATGGCCACACCGCTCTCTGCTTGACCATTAGCCTGAGGATTGTGTGGGCTAACAGTCGTAAGAGTTATTCCGTACTCTGAGGCAAACGATCTCCAGTCACTAGAATCATAAGGTGGCCCATTATCGGAGACAATTTCTTCTGGGATTCCCCATCTTGCGAAGATGGATTTTGTCTTTTTGATCACGCTACTGGCAGTTGTAGTCGGCATGTGTGCAACTTCAATGTACTTGGAATAATAATCCATCAATACCAGATACTTCTCAGATTTCACTGTGCACAAGTCGGTAGCAATTTTCTGCCATGGCCTGGTTGGGTGAGGAGTCGTGATTAACGGTTCGTGTCTCTGGGTTGGCCTGTGCTCCTGACAGAACTCACAACCAGCTACCATTTCCGATATTTCCGAGCTTAGGCCAGGCCAAAATACGGACATCTTGGCTCGTTCACGACACTTGTTGATTCCGAGATGTCCCTCATGAATTTTACTCAATACGTCTTGTCTCATAGCCTGCGGAACGACGATACGATCCTCGAATACAAGTAATCCATCAGTGAACGACAGTTTGTGACGAACATCAAAGAACTCACTCGCAAAGAAGGGTACCTGGCTGCGATGCTCAGGCCATCCATCACGGGTGAGCTCAACTACTGCCTGGAGACTTTCATCCCTTTCCGTTTCCTCAACAACCTTACGCAACTTCGCATCGGACATTGGTTTCGACGTCACAACAGCGTTCACAAATGCTTCCACCATAGCTTCAGTCTCTGACTCGGTCTCAGGACAACTCAAGGGCTGCCGAGACAAGGTATCCGCTACTACGAGGAGTTTGCCCGGGACATGTTCCGCACGAAAACTAAACGGCATGAGGCGCATCAGCAATCTCTGACAACGAAGTGGAACCTGGTCCAAATCACGAGTGTTCATCAAAGGTACGAGTGGCTTGTGATCGGTCTGCAACCGGAACAGTGCAAGTCCTTGCAAATACCTGCGAAATTTTTCACAAGTCCACACCGCAGCAAGACATTCTTTCTCAATTTGTGCGTAATTTCTTTCGGCTTTTGTAAGCGTTCGCGAACAAAATGCAACGGGCTTCAGCATCTCCCCATGCTTCTGCATGAGGACTCCTCCGATACCATAGCTACTAGCGTCACTACTAACGATTGTCTCTTTATCCACATCATAATATGCCAATACTGGAGAGTCACAGATGAGTTTTTTCACCCTTTTGAAGGCCTCAGACTGGGCTGGCCCCCAAACGAACACTTTGTCTTTCTGAAGCAATTCGTGCATCGGGGATATAACTGTCGCTAAATCTGGGATATAACGGCCCAGGTAGTTGATCATCCCGAGGACTCTTCTCAGCTCTGGGACATCCTTCGGTGGTTCCAGCTCAGTGATAGCCGAAACTTTATTCTCGTCAGGACTGACACCACCCGAGTCAAACTTGTGGCCAACATAGCGAAGACGCGGTTTGCGGAACGCACACTTGGGCTTGTTCAACTTTAACCCCGACTTTTCAATTCTCTCCATGACTGCATCCAGCATCTTGTCGTGCTCCTCCATAGTTTTCCCGAAAGTGAGAATGTCGTCTTGCCACACTATGGCACCAGTTCCCTCTAGCATATCGTTCATAATCCTTTGAAATATTTCGGACGCGCAGCTGATTCCAAATGGGAGCCTTTTGAAACAGAAACGCCCCATCGGCGTGATGAACGTTGTGAGCAAAAGCGGCTCTCCTTATCCAGTGGCACCGCCCAGTAACCACT
Organism: Notospermus geniculatus; assembly: GCA_002633025.1. Taxonomy (NCBI): domain Eukaryota; kingdom Metazoa; phylum Nemertea; class Pilidiophora; order Heteronemertea; family Lineidae; genus Notospermus; species Notospermus geniculatus. The sequence goes on from NMRB01002323.1 coordinate 100,107, forward strand.
GGAGGCATCCAGTGTTGTGAACACCGTGGCACCAGAAAGCTTGTGAATAACATCATCCAACGTTGGGAGCTCATACCTCTCTCTCCTTACCGACTGGTTAAGCTTTTTAAGGTCTGCGCAAATTCGGACTGACCCATCCCGCTTGGGTACGGGGACTATCGGACAACACCAATCTGTAGGTTCTGTAACTGCTTCGATTACATCTGAGTCAAGCATTCTTTTTATCTCATCTTTCACCTTGGGCAGCAGGGGTATTGGGATCCTGCGTGCAGAGTTCACACTGTGTGGTACAACGTCTTCACGTAATTCTATTTTCACAGGTTTACAGTCCAGCAGGCCCATACTGCCAAACACACATTCTTTTATCTCTTCTATACGCTGCACTAAACCAAGACCACTGGCGACGCTTCGACTGATCAAGCAGCTTTTTGACCCCTTTATCACAAATACTTGAAAACGATAACGCACCCCACAGTGCATGACGGGTGCTATGAATGCACCCAGAGTTTCTATCTTGCCACCGGGGCTGTCCAGGACAACATCATGCTTCGTGAGTGCGGGTTTCGGAGTGAGCGAATCGTACACTTCCTGTGTAATTACAGAGACATCGGCACCAGTATCGATTTTTAACAAAATGTCCTTGTTGTGTACCTTCAATTTGACCGTCCAATCATCACCTGGATCCGAATCCTGAATTCCGACATTTCCGAGAAAGTATCCATCCTGCTCTTCATCTGATTCTGAATCACCATGTGAAACGTACACCTCTTTTACCGATTTCGAACGACAACATCTACGAAAATGTCCCTTTCTGTGACAACGATCACACTGCGCATCCTGAGCTGGACACGTTTGACCACATGCTTGTGTCTCGAATACCCACATTTACCACATGTCTGCTGTGGGTCGTACGTGGAATCGTGTTTACCGGAATTTCCGCCTGAATATCGACGGTCTCCACGAGCACCACGCCTACGTCCACCGCGAAATCCGCGTTGCTGGACTCCACCACGTTTACGCTTTGCACCGGAACCTTTCTCAGAAAGTTCATTGAGTGTTTTTGAGTCCTTACCGCCATTGGCACCTAACGACAGTTCTTTCATCTGAGTGTTCACTTGCTCGGCCTGGCGGGCTGTCTGAATCGCTGTTTCAAGCGAAAGTTCAGTTTTTAACTGCAGTTCTTTAGAGACTTCCTTATCTTTGATACCGATAACCAGTCTATCCCTAATCATATCATTCTTTGCATCTGCAAATGCACAATGTTCTGACAGTTCATACAGGGCACGTACGAAGGACTCAACCGTTTCATCCTGTTTTTGTATACGTTGATTAAACATCGCCCTTTCATGGATCACATTTCGTTTTGGAACAAAATGTCCATCAAATTTGCTCATAACCGTAGTGTACTCCTTCTGCTGCGATTCATCAAGCTTGAACGACTCAAAGACATTTTCTGCCTCTGTCCCCATCGAATAGATGAGCGTGGCTACCTGTACGGCGCCTTCCTTCTTGTTCAATTCGGCTGCCAATCTGTACCGTTCAAACCTTTTTTTCCATTCTGGCCACTGGGCAGGCTGGCTGAATTGGAATGGCTCTGGCGGCGGTATCTTTGCCATATCGACTTACTGACGATGTTCTATATTGGCTTCGGGTTCTATACTTTTAGACCGCTGCCACCATGTTTGGTGATGGCTTCTCAATTATTAAGATTTCGGTGGATTTATTTAATACAAGAAGGATTTTATTTCATACATGTCACGTGTCTATGACAGCCATTTTGGAAGCGTCCTGGTTGTCGTTACACAGACTCCGCGAGGGCCGTGGATGGGCCCGAAGACATATCTAAACAGTAGCCATTGCCAAAATTAGGTCATCACCATGGCAGTTTTCTTACAGCGTGACAGATGATTGGTTCTTCTATCGCCCAGTGGGGGAGTTCCCATGGTGATGATGACCTAATTTTGGCAAGATGGCTGCTTGCATGATGGGCTAGGTCATGTAATCATGCGCCAAGGTCAGATGGGACGGGACTCACAAGGAGTTCTTAATAAAATCGCCGTGTCTATGGTTTGGGGTGGATTGTGAGGGCGCCGTTGATATAATTAATGAAGTGAGTGTCATTTGCAAGTGTATTAGGGGCAGATATTAGGATGTATATGTCATTTCATCGATTGGCACGAATCTGGCTATTCTGGGCGCATTGATACAGAGGCCTATTTTTCGTGCGACTTCAAGTGACGGCAGAGGCAAATTTCGCGTCTTTCACGTCTCGCGAGATTTCTCGAGACACAAACATTAGAATTTTTTTTAAACCTCTCTAACAAAAGTTTAGTGTCCTCCCTAGAGCTGTGTGCAATTTCATTAAAATTGATTATTTCCTTCGGGTAGATATTGCGTGGCGGTTCGGCCTCAAATGTACACGAAATGTACAGGCCGTGTATTACTGTACTTAGCCCATTGTCGAGTCGCGGCTTATTCCGTCAGACAATAGCAGGGGAACACTCTCGCAGATGGGGAACGCTCAAAAACGTTACACCGGGAACCAGTCAATCCTCTGTGACGTCAGACACACAGAATTCTGTGTGGGGGGGTCAAGGTCAAACGAGGCCAATACCGAACTCTTCTGCGCCTAGCGGTGAGTTCGGGAACCAAACTAATTTCAGGATATATTATGAAAGGCCTCGATGAGTAGAACACAGTGATATAAAAATTTTGAATGAAATCATGCAAATAAAAAAGTAGCAAAAAACATACCTTTACAAAATTCCTTCTCTGAAATGCGGTTTTAAGCGGATTTTTTCGACGCTGATTCCATTAGATAGCCAGGAAAATTTACTACTACATGTCGGATTCAATAGGGAACACCGATCACGCAGACCACGCGAGAATATACGCGTGGTTTTGAACTGATAGTACACCAATGCCACCTATTATTCATGACGATTCAAGGTGTGATTGGCCGTGCTTGGTGAACCGCATCTCTCGAACAATGGGCCTAGGTCAACGCTAGGTGTCTCGTCTGCTCTATCAGTAGTCATCACGTGACCAATTGGCGCTCCCCATTTTTAGCCCGCTTGGTCGAAGGCCAAAAGGGCTTAGGCCTATGCTGTGCTTAGATGCCTTAGTGGTGGTCTGTCGTGCGTGCGTAACATTTTGCCTTGTCTGCACTCTAGCGCCTTCAGTTTTTGACGGATCATTTTCATATTGCATATGTGTGTATATGGCCACAAGATCTAGGCCAAGTTCGATTTTGGGCGTGCTGCGACTCCTATTATGGCCACTAGGGGGCGTTTTGTGAAAAATGAAAAATGGCTATTTTACGCAAATGATTTGAGCTAGAGTGCTCAAATTTGATTCGTAGGTACATCTAATCATGTTACATGACATACTCTAGTTTCTTGTTTTTAACACACCTTTAGATATTCAAGGCGGACACTGAACGCACCGCCCCCGCAATAGGTACACAAAGGGTCTTTTAGTTCATTCACCACGGATGACCAATCGCTGGGCCGCACGGTGTCTGCACCGCTCGAAACGTCTAGGCCTTTTCAGGCTATCTATAGTCCAAGTGATCAATTTCATTCAACTGCCAAACCACAAGTCATTCATCGTCTGATCAGTTACAACATGTTGTCAACTAAATTCAATCCTCCCCGCCCAATCTCAGCCTTGGCGTTTTACTCCAAGAGGCCTATTGTCATACTCAATGCATATTACGATGGAGGCGGTCTTACCACCTTGTAATGAAGGTGTGTTAAAAACAAGAAACTAGAGTATATAACGGGTTTTTGATTTAACCTAATTTTGATGGGAAAATAGGCCAAATAACGAAAAATTGGCCGATATTTGGGCTTTGCCTTGTCTGCGCTCTAGTGTCTTCAGTTTTTGACGGATCTTTTTCATATTGCAAATGTGTATATATGGCCCAAACATCTAGGCCAAGTTAGATTTTGGGCTTGCTGCGATTCCTATTATGGCCACCAGGGGGCGTTTTGTGAAAAAATGAAAAATGGCTATTTTACGCAAGAATTGGAATCGTTGGTACATCTAATCATGTTACATCATAATACAATGGGTTTTTGATTTAACCTAATTTTGATGGGAAAATAGGTCAAATAACGACAAATTGGCCGATATTTGGGGTTTGCCTTGTCTGCGCTCTAGCGTCTTCAGATTTTGACGGATCTTTTTCATATTGCGTATGTGTATGGCCCCAACATCTAGGCCAAGTTCGATTTTGGGCGTGCTGCGATTCCTACTATGGCCACTAGGGGGCGTTTTGTGAAAAATGAAAAATGCCTATTTCACACAAACGATTTGAGCTAGAATGCTTGAATTTGAATCGTAGGATATACGTCTAATCATATGACCTCAAGATCCAGGTACCACAATTCCAAATTAACCAAGCGGGCACTGTGCCATTGGCACTATTTTCTCCATTGGTTTGGAGATATTCAAGATAAACTGCTGTCCATTTACTTTTGGCCATGAGTGTACGTATGGTGTTAACACGCTCATGTATGGTCAATATATGAGGTCTTGGGGATATTTGGGGTGACCACAAGGTGTTGGAAAGTTTTGTGAGGTGGGGTGAGTATAATCCGAAGATTGAAGACCAAAGACTGAGGATGTATAAAACGAGGATGTGCCAGGTATAAACCAAGGATGTATAGGCAATAGATAACAAAGTACAAAGAATTAAAAGAATTTCTAGAGAATCATAACCCACTTTTCAATCACATAATTCCAACCAATTCATAAAAAAATCTCACAATCCTATCCACAGGAGAAAGCAGCATAAGCGCAATGATATAAAAATGTTGCCCAGAGTGGAGGGAGGTAGAGCGAAATGTCACCCTGAGAAATTTTGTTCATTGGATTCAGAGTATTTTCAGTGAAATGAAAAGGCAAAAAGAAAAACACGAGACGAAAAAACTGAAAAAATCCCCCGCCGGGATTCGAACCAGCTGTAACGTAATTCACTGCCCCCCACGACCGTTTGAACGTAGTGCTTCGTTTACATCTCTTTCTCGTGTAGTGCGATGACCATATATGGCACACGTTGTGGTTAGCTTGCGGTTTGAGGTCGAAAAACGCGAGCACAAAATTAGAAGTACACAAACAAGTATTCTCCCCGCAGATTCAACCTTGATTAGGTAAGAAGTGACGCTAAAAAGTTACAGAAGCTTTTCTTGATCCGTCAAGAATAAACGGTGATTTTTGACTTTAACCTGTTTTCAATAGAAATTCACTCCTCTTTTGGCATTGTTCGCCCTTTATAATTTGTGTGAATGGGAGGTACGTTGTATTGTATTTCATTGTGTAGGCCTACTCGAAACGGGTGCCGATAATTAGAAATATTGGCAAACTCATTCTTTTATTTACAAATATTTTCTCTGTTTGGATGTAAGGACTTGCCCTGCTATCGATTTTCTTTCCGCTGCCCAAACCAAACATCTATACCCCCAGCAACTAACTGCAGTCTCATGACCTGAACGTCACTTCGTGAACCCGGCCGCCACCAGGCTTGTTAATAGTTGACCCATGCTATCGATGAGCGCAAAAGCTGACGATATTGGGTGCTATTTTGGCGATTTTGATTGCAAAACTGCCGTCTCAGTTAAAGCGAGAAACAAAATGGCTGCCTAAACAGCATGAGACCGTTTTACTCACTCACCGCGAATAAAGTAATAGCCCTACGCGCAAAATATAGACCCCGTTGCAGGATAACCTCGAAATCTGCGTGTAGGATTCCGTGTCAACGTCAACTTCAGCCATTTCACGAACTCATAAGAAAAAGCCAAACTTGTTTAATACATGTATTATAAAAACTAATATACAATCGCCATCGTATTCCAACATCTTCTACAAAATTTATCATTCTGAAACAGATATACCCTCTAAAATACACCACCACCTCCCAAAAAATTGCATAGCATTTCTGCTCAAAAATTATCACAGAAATAAAACAACCATACTAGAATATAACAACATACCAAATTTCAAACATATTGCTCATGTAACAACAGAGATACAGCACAAAATATTGCCAGACATACACGGGCCAAGCCAGAGAGTGTTGGAAATAAGGGTCACCTTGTGAACCAATAATTAAAAGAGCCACGGGCCGTGACCAGTAGACTCTAAATGCGGTGACAGACTGGCGCGTAAGCAGCGCGCCGGGAAGCGTTCAACCAATCAGGGAGGCGGTAACACGGACCGAAACACTTACCGAAGAATCCGATTGGTGGAACGCCTGCACGACGTGTTGCGTACGCGCCAGTCTGTCACCGGCTTAAGCCAAGTTTTGGCCGTAGCATAGATCGTTTGCAGTTGGCTCTTGGTCATGGTGTCTGTCGGTGTGTCTGTTCAGTCTGTCACACCTGTAACTTTGTTCCTGCAAGAGCTACAGACCTGGAAATGTGACCTACCCCCTGGTAACATGACCTGAGCTACAAGATGGAATGAAAATTTTCGGTCTCTGATACCTGGTTCATGACCGTGAAATTGATACATACAGTGCATATCAAAAGTTGAGATTTTGTCTGTCACACTTTTGTTTCTTGAATAACTTGTCTCCGAGGCCAGGTAAATCACAGGAGAAAACTAACAAGATGACATTGTAAATGTCGTATGGTTCCCGATGGCGATGTAGGCCTACAGGTGCTTCTTCCGGTACATGAAGGATACATTGATAGAGATCAAGATACGTTAATAGAGATCAGATACATTGATGGAGATCAGGATACACTGACTGATGGATTACGATGAGGCCCATAGAACTTGATCTCATGCCAATAACTCATCCCGTGATTGACCTTGATCTTGATATCTGATGGTTCTATGACAAATTGGTACTGGACAGAAGGTACCCAGACAAAATGTACCTAGGAAAAAATGTACAAAAGGTACCCGGACAAATGGTACCTTTTGCCCGGTACATTTTGTCCTAGGTGCGTCTTGTCCTGTCACCATATCTGATCATCAAGGTCACTGCATAATCAAAATGGCATTCTCAATAACCTCAGTATGTCTGATATCATGCCTCTACCTCTACCACAGGCAGAGATATTTCAAATTATCAAGTTTGACCTTGACCTTGACCTCTGATTATCGAAGTCGTTGCATAATCGAAATCAGCATCATCACTACCTAAGTATAGGTGATATCGTGCCTCAATATCTTATTCTGTGATGGAGCTAGAGAAGTGGGATCAACTCCTACTCCCATGTTTGTTGACCCTGGGAATCAAACGGGCTGCTGATCAATTTTGGTGTTGGGTTCATGGTAATATCGATATCTAAAATGGGATTCCCTGTGTAAATACGATATCCTAATCATTCCTTTATGGTACATGTAGTACGTACCTGTACCTGTACATGTACCATCAAATCAGGTCAGGAACCATATGACATTTACAATGTCCTCTTGTTACAAGCCTGAATTGACGATCCCCTATCAGTTTAATAACAGATGCCTGTTCCAGTTACGCAATACTTCTCAAGGTCAGAGGTCAAGGTCACCGTCAACCCTCACATGAAAGAAGTCAAAACCTTGTGATGGTGGAAGCCTAAAACCTTCACCTGCACCTACGTTATTAAGGATGACCTTTCGGATTACGCAATGACCTTTGACAGAGGTCAAGGTCAAGGCCAAAGAGTTCTAAAATGCAAATCTACTCAAATCTACTTCTGGGGAAAACTACATGTTATTAGAAGCCTCCTTAACCATTCCCTAATGGTTCGTATTCATAAAGCGGTTCTATCGTTAGAACCGTCTTGGGCCGGTTCCAGGTGTACTGGTTTAATCAAGGATCCCTGTTCCAGTACGCAGTACTTCTCAAGGTCGGAGGTCAAGGTCACAGTTAACATGCTCTAGAGTACTAAACCTTCATCGGAAACCATTGACATCGCTCAGATGTCCTTTTCTTGTTCCTTTATAATATAAGGCAGCTGTCGCCGCGTACCTAGAACGAGAAACGAAGGATATACATGTGCCTCAGCAGATGCAATTTTTCTCCCGTACTCACCGTCCGTTTCCGGGAAAATGAAAACAGGTACTTCTCTCAGTCAGTGCCACGATTTTTGGAAAAAAGCAAGTCATGAGATTGAATAAGGCATGAAATTGCAGGACATTGCTGCTACCACATTAGAATGCACAACTTCTGGAAATATTAGTATCGTTTTGAACACACTTACGGGAAGGGCGAGGGCAAGTATACTCAGCATGCGGGTGATCCACTGACTTGACGACGAGTTTACGATCAGTTGGCGACTTGTTCACGACGGCAGTCGTGAACAAGTGGTCAACTCGTCGTCAACTAGTCGCAAAGAAATGACGTGACATTGAGGCTGATCCACCGAAAAAATACGTGCTACAGAGCAAACTTTACGACGAGTTGACGACTAGTTTGCGACCAAATCAAATGCGGGTGATCCACTGACTTGACGACGAGTTTACGATCAGTTGGCGACTTGTTCACGACGGCAGTCGTGAACAAGTCGTCAACTAGTCGCAAACTGATCGTAAAGAAATGACGTGACATTGAAGCTGATCCACCGAAAAAATACGTCTTCTACAGAGAGCAAACTTTACGACGAGTCGACGACTAGTTTGCGACCAAATCAAACATGTTTGATCTCGTCGTAAACTCGTCGCAAACTAGTCGTCAACAAATTTCAGTCGTGAACGAGTCGCAACCCGTCGTGAACGAATCGTGAATGCTGATCCACCTGCCACGATTTTTCGTCGTCAACTAGTCGCAAACCCGTCGTGAACAAGTCGCCAACTGATCGTAAACTCGTCGTAAAGTCGGTGGATGGATCACCCGCAAAACATGTTCTTTGATCTCGTCGAAAAAATCACCCTTAACTCTGTGTGTTGACAGTTCCCTTAACTGACTCCTTAACTTCACAGTTGTGGCAGGCACAGGTTGGAATATGCTATCCATGCTGTTTTTTAATGCATGCTAGCCGAATAGGCCGGGGAAATTATGTGCTAGGCATTGAACTGTGTCAAGGATTTTGATTTGACAGACATGTATCCTCTTTCTGTCCTACCAATTTGGTAACCTCTTTTTTTGTTTTCCACCGTTAATAGCCATTTTACACAGTTCCAAACATACTAAAATGTCCATTACAGCATTGCCTGCAGTCATGTTCATGTACATGCAGCCTACATTTGAGAAACCTTCCTTAAGTATAACACTCAAGAAATCTGGGAAACCCCTTGGAATACTGAAATTTCATTGGCTGTCACCACAATTCCTGGAAATACTTTAGTTAGGGGGGTTTCCCTTAGCTGAGTATGCCCTTAGTTTGTTTTATGCATACACCTTAAGTATGGCACTTGGTAAAGTGAAATCCTTAGACTTTAA
>NMRB01002324.1:0-13451 GCA_002633025.1 Notospermus geniculatus
ATGTTGTTTTTCAGAGGTGAAATTAAAGCTAATCACTTTGGGCCGTATATTCAAAAAGAGTGTTTAAAGGGCTCCGCACACTGGCGACTAAAATAGGGCTTTAAGGGCTCCCCAGACTGGCGATTTTTCGAGCGATTTTCTAGGCGACCGCCCTTGCGACCACTGAGGCGACTGAACATATTTTTAGTTTATTTAGTTTTTGTTGACTCGTTTGCGACAAATGCTTATTTGGAAGGTCAGTGATGTCGTGGATGACATCACTGATCGACCTCAAAGGTAATTATTGCAGGCGACGTAGTAGTCGCATCGGTAGTCGCCCCTATTTTAGTCGCCAGTGTGCGGAGCCCTTTAGACTTTAACGCGTGTGTCTTCGTCAAATGCATGGTGGAAGTGTGTGCATTTAGTTAAGTTACATGCGTCTAAGTCTTAATCGCGCGATGATCACCCTTTTTGAATACAGCCCTTTGTCTTTGTTTATATCATCGTGGGTATATTCAGATCATTGTCACTGTGGACCGCGCATTCATTCCCTGAATAGACCGAAGAGAACCTGATATCATAGTTACGAATCCGATGTCGCCGCCCGATTCTGGCAGGTAGGGTCAAGAAAGAGAAGTCGTAATGCGTTAGGGGGAAAAGTCATGACAGAACCTTCGGAAAGCGCTGTTTTCAAACTACTGTATCGACTGAATTATCCCGCTCATGGCAAAATCGCGCCGATCATACATTCATTGAATATACATTGTACGGGGTCGATGTCACATTTCACGGTATGGTCGTTTGTTACCTGAAGCTCGAATAATTGATCACAGTGCCTTATTATCGGAGAACGTCAAAACCACAGAACAACTTGTTATTTTCAATACAATTTTACTAACACGAATAACCCGTTCTGTTCCTAAAATGAAAAAAAATTCTACTCCTCATTTGGCATGTGGTCCAAGAAGTCCAGTGAAGTGAAAGAGAGGTTCTAGGTATAGATTTAGGCCTATACGGTGTGTAGATGTGGGTGGTACCGGAATATGAAGATGAAGCAGGTAGAAGGTTGATGCATTGAAGCATTGAAGCTGCGAAAGTTTGTGAAGATTTGCACTAAATAATGTGTTGCAGGAAGCAAATCGCATCTACAGAAAACAAGTGCCAAATTCTGAAATACAGATGAAAAATAGAAACAGTGAATTATTAGACTGATATAGTTGTACCTGAGGTTTGTGACGTGCAATCTGCAGATCGCCTGCGAGCAGCCCATCTGCAGAATGCACTTTTAGGCCTAGAGGCCTAGGCCTATGCGCATGCATGCAACATGCCTCGCGCCTATCGACATGACCGACGGGTAGGGTAGGATAGGGCTACACATGTACACCATACAATGCCATACATCGCCCATTCATGTATTGTTATTGGTGAGCTGGCCTTGAGGCATTCTCACCACTAAAATCATCACACGTTTAAAAGTAGGTCAGTTTTTCGCCTCCAGTTTCTCCTTTTCCATTCACGTAATCTACTGATTATCGACGCAATAGCTAATCATTTGGCGTGAAATTGTGTCCCCTGCTAAGCAATTTGAATAATATAATCGGCTTGGTGCTTCTTGGACGATTTTTGGACCAAATGACGAGATTATTTAGGATCATTTTCATGCGGGTCCTCTGTCCTCGACTCCTATTGTACTGTAGGCCTATAGCGGAGCGGCTGTAACAGGCAGGGGACCAGGTGTTGCACAGTAAAAATGGTGGAGATTCTTTTCATCACTTGAGAAATTAGACCCATTGTGATACCTTTTCTAACCCTTCATTAGGTAAGCCACTATACTTCAACTCATTCTTTCATGTGTAGCAACAACTTCCAGGCTTAATTGATAACTAAGATAATTCAAATACTTGGACATTTCCACAGTCTTGTTGGCCACATTTCCTGACTGCTCTGTATACACTACATCGATCGTATGTTCATGGATGATCCAGGTCACGGTAATAAACATACAGTAGCATAGCGCCTGTATTCAGGTCTTACCACACAGGGTAGGACATCTTAAATAGGATGCTCGTGGCTTCCAACATGTCCAATAATAGCAACTTCCTGATGGCCATACAGACAAGCCTGGTTTCTCTGGCCATCGATGGTGGCGCTGACTAGGCCCCTCGCCCTCGGCCTCATGCCAGCGAACCGTTGTTGCCATTTGGCTTGTTATTGTTATTATGTACATGTACATGATGCATGACATGCATTGACCACTGTTGACTGTGAATGAATGAATGAATGACGTTTGCCAGCACCAACAGAAAACCTCTCGTCGTGTTAAGACTGGCATTTTCGCCCTTTACAGCTTAGTTACCTAGTGTAAAAGACTTCACGAAATCTTTTATAAATACCGGGTAGTTCTTACCTGTGTCAGTTGGTCCACCAAAATTGAACTACGACGACCATAAACTGTCACGTCGTTGCACATTGTGATCTGATGACCGTGACCTGCACCTTCGCAGTGGCCTCCTGGCGGCTGAGTCATCAGTAACACCACGCTGTTCTGCCATCTATTGGAGATTGATAGAACTAGGGAATCGTAATTAAATCGCTAATTACTAATTAACCAGAGTAGCTAAGGGGCTGTAAAAAAGTTATGGTTGTTTTCGATCGATAGCCGACCTTTGACCGTTTACCGCTCGTCAATAGATGGTCTGGCTTGTTCTGTAGGTCCACAGCTGGAATTTCTATATAGTAGTGGTATGAGATGATCAGGGGCGGTCCTTGCGGGCGATAATGGTACTAGTGGGGCTTCGCCCATACGTTTCACAGTTCGCCTCAATTCGACCAGATCAAAATCAACGTCCAGTGAAGTGAAAGAGAGGTGCTAGGTATAAATTTAAGCCTATACGGTGTGTAGATGTGGGTGGTACCGGAAGAGTTTGTTGCGCTGAAGCTGCGAAAGTTCGTTTGCACTAAATAATGTGTTGCAGGAAGCAAATCGCGTCTACAGAAAACAAGTGCCAAATTCTGAAATAGATGAAAAAGAGAAACATGAATACTAGGCCNAATTTCAAAGTTGGTGTTGAGTGTTAACATCAACACCAACACCAACACTAACACCCATTTCAACACCAACTTTGAAATCAAGCAGTGGTGTTGGTGTTAACACCTGGTGTTGGTGTAATCTCATTTCAATGTTGGTGTTGGGTGTTAACCTCAACACCGGTTGTTGAGCTAAACCGCAGCTGGTGTTTACTCCAATAAAATATAAAGGAGTTTCTTGTTGTGTTAACACCCAACCCTGGTGTTTTGGGCATCAGTTCAACACCATCCACCAACACCCGGTGTAGACCAAACACCAGTGTTGACACCAGTGTTCACTCTCGGTGTCAACACCTGTCATGGTGTTTGGGGGTCTGGGTAGACACCAACACCAACACTGACACCCAACACTAACACCAACACCAACTTTGAAATCGCCCAATGGACGCCCTTTGTGTTGGAAATTGAACAGGACCTGAATGTTCCTTTCAATTCAATAGATTTAACCACTAGTGACACCTATTGAGGTAGTGAGTTAGGTTCCTCATTATTGCCAACATGTTGTTTTTAGCAGGTGGATTCATCGTGGTTTGTAGGGTTAAGCAACAGGTGCGCTGGGGAATAAATGTGTTTTATCACAGTTTTGAGATGTGGCTCGCACTGGTGATCCCACAGCGAGAATTATAAATCTCTGGAACTCGTAGAATTGAGTGTGTTTCGTTTTCAAAATAGTGTTTCTTTGTACTGCGTCTTATCTTCTTAATCTTGTCATCCAACATAGCATCACCTCCATCCCTGGAAACGACTTCGTTGAACAATGGTTTAAATATTACTCAAGAAGGAGAGAACGTTGATATTTCACCGGAATAAAATCTTTAAAAATAGCTGATTTATCTTATTATTTTATGGAAAGGTGTCAGGTACATGTAAACCAGAGAACCCAAAATGTACAACAGTCACTACTTCCATGTCTACATGTATGTCTTTTTCCTCCTACTTAGCGGGATTAAATATGTTGTAAACTTGAGATATCGGAATCTGGGATACGAAAGGTTTGAACAGGGATTATTCAAGATTTCACACAAAACAAGGTCAGTGTTCGACTGCCCACTCCACTTACCCGGGACACGTCTGTTTCTATTTTCATGGAAAAAACACATGTGTTTTCCAAGTAAAACCTTTCGAAGTTTTACCCGAGAAAGAGATGGATTAAAAATGATAGAGATTTCAGAAAAAGAGGCAAAGTTAATGATCTTGGAGGTAAGTAATCTTCATTGGATGAGTAAGCATATTGGTGCAAGTTACTAGGGTGTCTACGTCACTTGGATGTCTTGGTTGGTATTACATGTAGTTTTATAACTTAACAACCTACGGTTAGTACGGAATTACCTACATGTACAGAGCAAAAATTGCCTTAGCTGTATTTTGGCGCAGATCGTGACATTTTGAAGGTTTTTCTATAGGGATTTTTTATCCACCCATACCTTATAGGATTCCACAATCGCATTTTACCCTAATTTATTACCAAAGGTATCAATGCAAACATTCCGCATTTTCAACAAAACATCTCAAACTGATATTGTAACAAACTTCGTTGAATTATAATAGATAAGAGCCCCCTCCCCGAATGTCTTTTGTATCATTTGGGACTACTGTACTGTACTGTGCTGTACTTCACGTCGTTTACCAATAGGTGAAACAGGTGAAAGAGACAATCGTACTGATAGAAGTCTAAGCCCTATTTACACGAGCCGATTTTGTCGTACGACAGAGTCGTATCAGATTAGTTGTACCGATTTGTCGGGATCGGCTTCTGTTTACACGGGACGATTTATTCATGCGTCCCTTAGGCCCCTATTGCCTACAAGTATACGGTATACGAAAACGCCGGTTAACAAAGGCTTGAAATGGATTGACGACCGTGAAGGCATTGCTAACCGGCGTTTTCGTATACCGTATACTTCTATGTAACAGGGGCCTTAGGACCTCGTGTGTCATCAGGTAGAGGGTAGGTAGACAACCATGGGGAGAAGCAGCCGATGTCGGGTGAAAATAGAACACCCGACTTCTGCACACGATGTCGCACCGACAAAATGAAATGGCCAGGGCCATTGTGCTCACCTCTGTGTTAAGTCTCCGTGGTTAAGTGTGAAACTGTGACACTCATGGTGAATGTTGAAGGAACAGTACAGATAAGATAAAGCTGAACACACCAAGAAGTATTTTTATGATCTGATCAGTATTATCAGTCAATGACATAAACTCAGGTGATGGCACCCAGAAGGAGTACAATTTCTGAATACAAGTGGTATTTGCGAACAAACTGCTTTCCTGTCTAGGTCACAGATGTCAAAAATTCTATTTTTCAAGATGGCCTCCTGGTGGCCACACGTGACGTTTTTTGGGAGTGAAATTTCAGCAGGAATGTACAGGATACATGTACTTGCATAGATATTTAGAAACATTGAAACATCGTAACATTTACTACTGATGAGATATGGCCAAAGTCAATTTTTCAAGATGGCTGCCTGGCAGCCATATTGAAGTCCAATCGAACCGAAATTTGGCATATACATGTAAGTAGACGGTACCAAGACATATATTTAGGCACGGCTAAAGCATCCTAGTAACCACTATTTATGAGGTGTTGGTAGAAGTCCATTTTTCAAGATGGCTCCCTGGCGGCCATATTTAACGTCGAATCTGACTGAAATTTACTATGTTTATATGGTACCTAGATACATACTATTTTGACGGCCACATAGATTTCAAGGAATCCTAGAAAACAAGGAATCCTAAGGAATATGGTCTGCAGAATAACAGCAGTACTACGAATGAGGCCTTGGCTAACCGCTCACGGCTGAGGCACTGCATGTGGATGATCATCACATGGCCCCAGATGATGGGTGCGGAGTCGGCAGATCCGACGGTGATCAATACCACTAGGCCTAATTGTATGTACATGTACATACAAAACTAGCCAGTTTAATCAAGTGTACCGCTGCCAGAAACAGCAAACTAAACTAGGTATGCGTGCACACTGCACATGCAACAAGAGTGCGTGGAGAGAGAGTTCCAAGGGTAGGCCTACACACATGACCCAGATCGCGCTCGACGAGAATGTTCGAATGCACCTATTTGAATGATCTAAGTTATCGACTAGGCCTGGAGGCTGCTACACATAAAATAATAATTTCACGGATAGTACCTTACTTGATGAAGTGCTACCGACGGCATCACAGCGTGTTCAACTTAGTGATGAAAATGACAGCGGCCATTTTTGGCTCACTACCTGGCCTTGTCAGCTGAGGCTTCGATATAGTATTAGTCTAGCCTAGTTGGTGCAACTGACGACGCGTGGATTGGACAGGACACCAGTCTTGGTTCCCGATGCCGCCGCCAGGGGAGGAGAGGCGTGCGGTCGATGTGGAATTTGTCTGTTCGTGGCTTATCAAAAACAAAAGAATTACAGGCCAAAATGTTGTTCACCACGGCGCCTCTGTAGAATAAATATCTTTGAAATACATTTTGGGAGGGGTTTACCTGTCTTTTAGAGCGATGTTTGTTGACATTAATTAAGGTTATCTTCGAATATATTTTTTCACATCCTTCATTATGTTTACGGGGAATTCCTTAAGATTCCTTGGGATTCCTTATTTTCTAGGATTCCTTAAAATCTATATGGCCTATTTTGACAAGGTTAAAACATCCTACCTACTGCTATTTATAACATGTGGGTCAAAGTCAATTTTTCGAGATGGGCTTCCTGGCAGCCATATTTGAAGTCCGATCGGGTTGAAATTTGGTACTTGTGCAGGGTGCCTAGATATGTCTTCACACCAAATCACAACACTCTATGTCAAATAGCCATGAAATGTGCCACCAAACAGTGAATTTTGAACTTTGAGCTCTGTGACCTTGAAAAGTAGGTCAAATCAAAAAACCCGGATTTATGTGATGTAGTCTCATCAGAGGAGCCCAGCATAAACGTTTCGTGGTTCTAGCTAACAGCGTTCAGGATACGGCCGAAAGAAGGTTTTCACAAAGCGGCCCTATATCCAGAGAGTACAAGCAGCAGCGCTAAGTTTCGGTCCAGAGATAGTTTTTACCATAGGGCACCTGTACACCAAATTTCAAGTTTGTATCCCAAGCGGTTTAGAAACGTGCCACCCCTGTTAACGACGACGACGACGGACGACACACCATCAGAGATGCTCACCTCACAGAGGTGAGCTAAAAACTCGTCTCGGAAGTCTAGTGTACACGGTGCGTTTTTGTCGTACGTCTCTGTCGGCCGACACAATCGTAAGACAAAATCGGCTCGTGTAAATAGGGATTAAAGCCCTATTTACACGAGCCGATTTTGCCGTACGACGGAGTCGTATCAGATTTATCATTCCGATTTGTCGGGATCGGTTAATCTGTTTACACGTGACGATTTATTCCCCGGATTTATTCATGCGCCCCTTAGGACCTCGTGTGTCATTAGGTAGCCTTCATACACGTGATCGAATCTCGCTTCCTGATTGGCCCAGTCCATACGACAAGCGGCCGATGTCGGGTGAAAATAGAACACCTGACTTCTGCACGCGATGTCGCACCGACAATAAAATCGTCTCGGAAGTCTAGTATACACGGTGCGTTTTTGTCGTACGTCTTTGTCGGCCGACACAATCGTACGACAAAATCGGCTCAAAATAGGGCTTTAAGCATAGCGTCGGACATCGGCCTTGCGACTGAAATCAAACACCGACAACGGCATTTCCTTCAACGGTTGGCGACTACAAGGAACCAGCAGCAACTCATCAAATACTCAAACAGGCCGATGTACGCGCACACCTGTAATGCCATTGCCGACGGTTGCCGCTAGTTCCAGCCAGCAGCTCATGTTCTACTCTTTGCAACGGTTGCTTTCAGTCAGTTGCCTTCAGTCGATTCCGCTGTTCTTGTGCTGGCAATGAATTTCGCCGTTTCATACCTGGTCACGTGAAGGAATCACATGGTCCACAAAATGGCGGCGCTCACTACCCAAACTACGAGAATGAACCAGGGAATGTTCAGTTTCTTGGTTTAAATTACACTTTGAAACTTGTTTTGTTTGTTTCAAACCGCGCAAACCTAACTTATCGAGGGCGCTGCCATTTTAAATGTTTATCACATGACTCCCCGAGTGGTTTGACAGGAAGACATCGACAATTTCCGTGTCGCATTCAGTACCATTGCCTGTCCGATGGGCGGGCACTCCAGATTGAAGACAGGGTTGTGGCACTCGTTGCCGCAATGACCCGTTGTATAAATAACAAGTGTTCGGTTCACTCGCTTCCAGTCGCAAGGCCGATGTACGCAATGACCCGTTGTATAAATAGCAATTGTTCGATTCAGTTGCTTCCAGTCGCAAGGCCGATGTACGCTTGGCTTTATCATGAGAACAGATCAACCCCTGAACTGCGTAATATTTCAGAGGAAGAACATCGGTGAATATGTCCAAGACGGGACGCTGACGTTTTTCTCAAGTTGCAAACTCCGCATTAGACCTTCAACAGAAACAACGTACCTGATTCATAATCTGCTTGAAAAGAATCATAAAAACGAACCAACTGAACTGACGTTTCACTTATGCTCTTTCTACCCTCACACGTATCCCACGTTTAGAGTCAAGTACCTAACTAACCTTACCATTACTAACAACGGACGATGGTCTGCGACTTTTGGTATGAATTTTCTGTACATTGAACGCGGCAAAAGACGAGACTCACTAGTAGTAATACATTTGATACAGAAAGTGAAAACACGAATCTTGTTAACCATGAATTTGTGTTCCTCTAAAATGTTTCGTTTTCATTATCAACATTCATGTTACATCGACGACAGGCTGGCTTTACTTCTGAGGTTGGTATGCTCAAACACCCGTAAATCTTACATGTGGATAGTTAGCTTACGATCGAGTCTGGAGAATGGGACATCATCGTCGGTTCGGGAAAATGTAAAAATAACGAAACTCTTTCAAGTAAAACAATATCGTAAGTACTGGTTTGGACTGCTCGGTAAAATAATGGACTTCGTACTGGTGCACAAACGTCTGCACAAATATAAAACTCAAGGCTACGCTAGGTGGAGGAATGAAAGCTACAAAATCCCTCACAGAATTCGTCCGTTCGGGGACACGCCATATTGGACATATGTCTGCAGCCCATTATTCTATGAGGTTGCCAACGATAGAATTGTTTGTCTTGCTGGAAATATTAACAGGAAGCACTTCTTGGTCACTTTTTGTCTTCCGCGTCATAAAGGGGAGAACATCTATGTTACCAAGCTACACAAATTGAACAAGCGTCCGTACACAACGACAGTCGGTCAAAACGGGTTCATTTTTACATTCTCAAAGTCTCCTGGTGAGGACCATAAACAAATATTACCATACGTTCCTATAGACTTGTTAGAGAACAACCTTGGGCATGATTTAACGACGTGCCACAGCTCCCAAGGGGATAAGAGACGGTTGCCGCTAGTTCCAGCCAGCAGCTCATGTTCTACTCTTTGCAACGGTTGCTTTCAGTCAGTTGCCTTCAGTCGATTCCGCTGTTCTCGTGCTGGCAATGAATTTCGCCGTTTCATACCTGGTCACGTGAAGGAATCACATGGTCCACAAAATGGCGGCGCTCACTACCCAAACTACGAGAATGAACCAGGGAATGTTCAGTTTCTTGGTTTAAATTACACTTTGAAACTTGTTTTGTTTGTTTCAAACCACGCAAACCTAACTTATCGAGGGCGCAGCCATTTTAAATGTTTATCACATGACTCCCCGAGTGGTCCAACCGGAAGACCTCAACAATTTCCGTGTGGCATTCAGTACCATTGCCTGTCCGATGTGCGGGCGCTCCAGATTCAAGACAGGGTTGTGCCACTCGTTGCGACCTGTTGTATAAATAGCAACTGTTCGGTTCACTCGCTTCCAGTCGCAAGGCCGATGTACGATACGGTTTACATGTAGCATTAGAACAGACATGACAGACAGATCAACCCCTGAACTGCGTAACATTTCAGAGGAAGAATATCGGTGAATATGTCCAAGAGGGGACGATGACGTTTTTCTCAAGTTGCAAACTCTACATTAGCTCTTCAACAGAAACAACGTACCTGATTTATAATATGCCTGAAAAGAATCATAGAAACGAACTAACTGAACTGACGTTTCACTTATGCTCTTTCTACCCTCACACGTATCCCACGTTCAGAGTCAAGTACCTAACTAACCTTACCATTACTAACAATGAACGATGCTTTGAGACGTTTGGTATGAATTTTCTGTACAATGAACACGGCAAAAGACGAGACTCACTAGTAGTAATACATTTGATACAGAAAGTGAAAACAGGAATCTTGAAAACCACGAATTTGTGTTCCTCTGAAAGGTTTCGTTTTCGTTCTATACATTCATGTAACATCGATAAAAGGCTGGCTTTACTTCTGAGGTTGATATGCTCAAACACCGGTAAATCTTACATGTTGTTAGTTAGGTTACGGTCGAGTCTGGAGAATGGGACATCATCGTCGGTTAGGGAAAATGAAAAAATAACGAAGCTCTCTCAAGTAAAACAACAGTTTAGTTACCGGTGTGGACTACTCGGTAAAATAATGGACCTCGTACTGCTGCACAGACATCTCCACAAATCTAAAAATCAAGGCTACACTATGTGGATGAATGAAAGCTACAAAATCCTTCACCGAATTCGTCCGTTCGGGGACACGCCATATTGGACATATGTCGTCAGCAAATTATACTATGAGGTTGCCAACGATAGAATTGTTCTTCTTGCTAGAGATATTAACTGGAAGCACTTCTTTGTCAGATTTTCTCTCCCTCGTCGGAAAGGGGAGAACATCTATGTAACCAAGCTACTCAAATTGAACAAGCTTCCGCAGGCAATAACAGTCGGTCAAAACGGGTTTATTTTTACACTCTCAAAGTCCTCTGGTGAGGACAATAAACAAATATTACGTTCCTATAGACTTGTTAAAGAACAACCTTCGGCACTATTCCCAAAGGAATAATGCAGAAGCCTCAAAACTTGACAGGGATTTGTCGGATATTCACAGCTATCCCAAGAGCTGTAGGGTCAGGTTTCGACATATTTTCATACTGCCTGAAAACCTGCCCCCTGTATGTTGAATAGTAAATCTACATGTTATTAAAATAAAAAATGCGGCACCTTTTCATACCGAAACGAATGCCATTCAACAAGGAAATTGACAACTAGGCCACTGCCCCAAAGGATTCACAGGGGCTTGAGACATGTATTGCAGGGTGGTGGGTGTGTTTCAGAGGTCCAAGGAGCACACAGCCCGATAATAACACGCCCGTGTAATGCCCCAGTCTACTAACGTACACCTTGAAGAAAATTTCTACGTTAGTAGACAGGGGTATTACTCGGGGGGAGGGGGGTTACCGGGGTATGTGCTCCTTGGACCTCTGAAACACATCCACCACCCCTGCAATGCATGCCTCAAACCCCTGTGAAAGGATAAAGTTTGAGCTCAGATCAACTGAGCCAGTGAAGTTGAACTTGTCCTTCTCTGGTGCATACCAGTTGTGACTGAAAATTTGAGACCGACTCAATGGAGCCGTACTCAAGCCTTGATCTTATTTTCTTTGGTGCATATCAGCCTAAGGGGTTTCCGTTTAGCCCCCTGGTGGCCAAGCCAGGAATGAAATTGGACTGAAACTTGGTTTCTGAGGTCATTTGGCCTAGGGTACAAAACATGTATGTACCAAGTGGTGCCAATAGGTATCCGCCACGGATTACTGACGACTACGTACGACAACGATAAGATCGATGCATTACGCATGCATGGTGTAATACTGCTGTACGTATAGTCATCAGTAATCCGTGGCACGTGCGTTGGTAACGGACGGCGATGACAACGGACACCATGTCACGACTGTAGCTCAAACGTGAGCTGAATAGGAGCTGTCAGCGAGTTGACCACTAGGTGTCACTACGGCCAAATTCAATGTATCTAGCGGGCCCAGTCATTATCGATCGAGCAGCAATCTCGTAGATTTTCCTGTACATTGGCCCGCTAAGATTTTGCTGCCATCTGTTGGCAATATGTACGGCTGACTGCTCCTATTGGCTCTGGAGCAAAATCAACTGGACCGAATCATGGTACCTTGTGTTATTTTTCTCCTGGAAAGATCATACCGGTGGTTTAGGACTGAGGGCGGTTGGAGTATGCTTAGTGTGCGAGATGTGGGCTACCCTCTGTTGTGTTGCCTACTGGCCTACTGCTGCATTGTGTCATCAGCTCTGCTGATGACTGCCGGACGCAGGAGAAGGTGAAAATTAGAAAAATCAACCAACCCATACGTCACAGTAAACATCCGATGACACTTTGACAAGGACTTCATGCCATTGCAGTGAACTTTAGTATCAGCCACCTTCTATCCTTGATGGTAAACTATTTCTCTTTTATAAGGATCACGCCCGCCTTGTATCTGTCCCGGGGTTTCTGATTGTCGGGCTGTTGAAGGAGGTGAGCGATACTCATGTTTTTACCCCCTTTTCTGTTACTAGTTTTGCTAATTAGATCTAGTTCCTCCAACATTATCATATCAACAGCATCAGTGTCAGGACTTTGAAGCAACGCATTTCAATCGGTTTACCAAGTACATTACATTTAAATCTACTTGTGAATAATCATTCCAACATCACCAGTTACACCAGTAAAACCCACTGCTGATCTTAGGGGGCAGCACTGATGCTTTTATTTTGGGAGAACAACGTGTATATTTTTGGTGGCATGAGCTGCGATGGGAAGGACAAGTTGTGATTTATGTGATTTCGTTTTTTTTTGTCCTGAAGTTGGGGCGAAAAATAAAAACACCCAACTACTACTGATGAACAATTAAGAATGAGTCTCGTGTGCCACTACCCACTTGGCGGACACTATGAAACGGAGAGATGTCAGTCCTTCCACCAACTTTTGTTGGCAGGCATTGGCACACACCGAAACATATAGCATTACAGGCCTATGCAATAAGCTGCGCATGCCCAGTAGATCTTGCGCATGCCCAGTAGATCTTGCGCATGCCCATTAGTTGGTCGGCGAAGGGCCGGCAGTCAAGGGTAGAATCAATTTCTCATGTCCAAACTCATGATGGTTGATCAGGCTCCACCCCTATCCGCTGGTTGGCTCAACTGATTATTAGCAGTGACGTAAGGCGTTGTCAGTGGACGAAAGTTGGATGACTGAAAAGGCGCGAAGGTCTTGTGTCACTGGTACACAATACGCCAGGTTGAGCCTATGAATAATGATTGATGTGGGCTTGGCCGGCGTAATTTTGTCATCGCCGACTTCACAAGAAAACCGACAGCTTTTTTGGTAGGCAATGAATACATTTGGCTATGGCATCATTGCATAGTTATTAAGTATAGCTATGC
>NMRB01002324.1:15676-55979 GCA_002633025.1 Notospermus geniculatus
CATATGACGCAGATCGGCTCTGTTCGTTTGCTCATTTCTTTGAAATTGTGAGCTTAACTTGCGATAAGTTTGGACCATTGTGTTAAGATAAATGTTAACAGTAGATCCATGCTATCCCGTATCTATTTTTGATGCTATCGATGAGCACAAAACCTGATAATATTGACTGGTATTTTGAAGATGTTGATTGCAAAACTGCCGTCTCAGTTGAAGCGCGAAACAAAATGGCGGCCATCCATTCCTAACTCGTACCTAGGCTCAAAACTACGGTACTGCAGGGTATAGATTTGTAGATCGAACTATACCCAGGGTATAGTTTTGTAGGACGACATTGAACCTGGGTATATTTCTGTTATACCCAGGACGACATTAACCGATTCGGCACCACGAACACTTAAACCGCTGCCTATCAGTGTCGGTAAAGCTACCCATACGGAACCAGAGATGGTGGCCCGATTCGGCAGCCGGAACGTTTTTCTAAGGAAATTAAACTTGCGTATAAACGAGTGTTTAGATAAAAGACCGGTAGCAAGTTACCCTTCGCTGCAGTTATCTCCTGTTAGGGAGATAATAGGCCTACTCCGCTAACGGTGCCAAATGTTGGATCTGTCACAAAAATGTCTGCAGCTTTGTTGATGCCATTTTGAGATTATCTGCCACAGAGGACTCAATAGGCTTAAAAATACGATTTCAATGTCGTCGTGATGAAACTAAAATCTGGACAACTGATGCAGTATTAGAGACAGTTTTACATTTTAGTTCAAATGAATGTACTTCTTGTCGCGTTCTCGAAGCCGTTCCACATGATGTGTACACCACCCATAATGTTGGTCCATAGTGTATCGCTGCATGCCAGAGCTTACTTGATCGTGATAGTCCCGTTTAGTTGATTATAAGGACTGCTCATGCAGATAAAATGAGATCATGACACTGCAGTTTAAGATACAATGATTCCCAGAAAGGTTTCTGAACTTTGCAATTTGAGACTTTACCTAATGTACCTTGGCGAATATGCCATTTTGAGGAACCAAATTCCCTATAACACATGTGATCTTGAAACTTCTGTCTACTGGAGGTATGCTATACTATCAACGGAAATGACTACCAGAGTATGGCGCTCGAACGCGATCACAATTCAGTATTTTTTACGTGTCATAATGATATATCCATACTTCAATATTTAATTATCACGCGTCGTTATTAAAAAGCCAAGCATATTTAGGAACCATCCGTCATATTATTAGTGGTGGGTCATCTCAAATTTTGACGGACTAGTTAGGAGAAACATTCAACAAAGGCTATGGCGGCCATGTTGGAATCCAATATGGTGGATATGTGACGTCATTTCCGATGAAACCAATGAATTCAATGGTGTAAAAAATGTGGCTATAGGTCTTGGGAATTTTCTATCTATCTATCTATCTTACATTTCGAGATATTGAGGACAGTGTGTCCAAAACGGGCCGCCATTTTGAAATTCAAATGGCGTCCTGAAATTAAAGGTTTTGACACAGTCTACGACGGGGCCAAATTTGGTGCTTTTATCAACAAGTGAACGATTCGGCCAATTTTTGGAGCTTAGCCTCCTCACTAGTGGTTTCAGTCCTACTTATGTTGGGCTGATACGGTACATTGCGACACTACACTCGACACATTGTAACATACGGTGGCCCATACATGCCATGCATATATTATTATCCGCATTACAAAATTCTGAACATTATTGCATTTTTTCTTTGATTTCCACCCGGGTGGAAAACATTTCCACCCGGGTGGAAAACATTTTCACCCGGGTGTAAAACAATGTTTTCCACCCGGGTGGAAATGTTTTTCACCTGGGTGAAAATACGGGTGAAAATGTTTTCCACCCGGGTGGAAATTGGAGGAAAAATACAATAATGTCCGGAATTTTGTAATGTGGATAAAAATATATACATGGCATGTATGGGCCACCGTAGTAACATGCATTCACTCCCCTCGATTTACACAATTTTCATTCTTTTTCACCAAGAGAGAGAAAGAGTTGATCGTCATTTTTTTATCGTTGGTTGAACTCAACAGCAGAAATGAATATTAATGAGTTACATACACAATACGGTACTATTGATTCAAAACAATAAAGCCAGCGTCGGACAAAATGTCATTCATACAGTGAGTGTTTCACCTGGCGGCACTGGCTGACCTCCACCGGAACAACTCTTCACGCAGACGAAGGGAGGAGGTACGCCGACGATTGAAAGATTCTGGAAGGAACTTTGACAACGTCTGCCCAATGGTCTTGAATGGATATAACGAACTGTCAAACTATGTAAAGGGGCAAACATGTGCGAAGTCAAAAAATTGATATGGTTTGAAGATTTGAGGTCAGGCGGTTGAACCCTTATTGGTCGATTTGAGGCCCAAAACGATAGATTTTTTAAAATTCTTGCCGATTAGGATGGCGTAGATCATCGTGGAATAATAAAACCATCTCAGTCTTGTCACAATGTCGTCAATTTTTCAATGGGTTATAATGCGTTCATGTGATAAGTAGACAGCTGTACGGAGCAACAGTACACGTTTTAGTTATGTTGATCCAAAGAACGAGTTAGGCCTTTGTCTTCCAGTGCCCTTTTCTTTTTTGGCCAGTGACTTGCATTTGCCGTTCCATCTAGCCTTTCCTTCTATCTATTCACCTTATCCTGACGCTATACTCATTTTAGCTCACCTGTGAGCTTTTGTCGTGGTGCAGCGTCCGTTGGCGTCCGTCGTTGTCGTTGACCGTTAGCAGGGCACGTTTCGTAACCGCTGGAGCTATTGATCTGAAACTTTGTACATATACACCCCTAGGTCAGATGACCTATGACACCAAGTTTCGGTCCGATTCGATTCTTGGCTTGGCCTCCAGGTGGCCAAAACCAAAAACACAAAAAGTGCAATAACTCCTGAACTAATGACTGGATGATCTCCAAATTTTTATCATAGGTGTATCTAATTAGGATACATAACATATATAACGGGTTTTTGACTTGACCTACTTTTCAAGGTCACAGAGGTCAAAGTTCCACAAAAGTAACGAACCTACCACAGTTTTTTCATTATTTCACCGAGCATCTTCATATCTTGCATAAACGTGTATTAGAGGGGTACCTTCAAAAATACCGAGTTCCGGCCCGATCGGATCAAATATGGCCGCCAGGTGGCGTAACCTGAAAATCATCTAAGAGCTATATCTCAGGAACGGGTTGACCCAGAGTGCTCAATTTTGATATTTACCTCCCTCCAGGTGACCGTTACAAGAACGTCAAATTTCGGCCTGATTAAACTTCCAATATGGCCGCCAGGTGGCGTAAGCCGAAAATCATCAAATGTGCTATAACTCAGAAATGACTTGACCCAGAGCGCTCAAATGTGCTATGTGGCTCCCTCTAGATGACTTTTATGTGCATGTGAAGTTTTGGCCCGATCGGACATCCAATATGGCCGCCAGGTGGCATAACACAAAAATCATTGAAGTCCTGCAACTTGGGAATGACTTGACCCAGATTGCTCATAACTGACATCAAAAATAGATTTCTGGTGACATGCACACTCTCTCTGTCGTTACACTATTACGTGTATGTCCAAACGGGTGAGCACAGACCATTTCATTATTGTGTTGGTGGCAATGTCTTTGCCTCGTATTATTTTGCCATTCATCTCATGTCATTTTTACATTCCATATATGTTATCTTCTTTTCACAAATTTACCCATGCCATAATTTATAACACTTTTTTTCTTTCAGCCTAATTAAGCGTTACACTAATTACGCACACTCTGTTTGCTGTCAGGTCTTGCAACCAATTTATGGGGCTTGGACTTTATTCATCCTTAATTGTCCTGTCTGTACAGGATTCTTCAGATCTACATGTACATTTGGGATTCAGCTCAGTCTTTTCTGGTCTCTCCAACTGAAAAGTGCCTGAGGAAGACACCGGTTGGGGTCGAAAATTCGCAAGATTCTGGAAGTTGACTTCTTGATATTTATCTTTTAGTTATGTTGACATGTCGAAACCCCGAGGTCGAGGGACTGGCGAAACTCCCCTGTACCTTCCAGCCTAATCCCAACGAAGTTTTGTCCGAGACATTCAAAGACGTTAAGGCGACTATATTTGATTCGTCACTTTACTACAACGTTTCGCTCTCTCTCTCTGCAAGGTGTTGTGCCTGTCTTTGTTTCTCCCTCGACTTGCTCGGATTCATATACCTCCCCGAATCCAGGACCTGTCTTTGTCATTTCACAAGGCCGCGATGCCACCAGAGAAAATACATGAAGCTCGCGCCTGCTGGAAAGCTGATGATAGGAAAGGTTTGTACACTGTTAGAAATAACAGAGGATTTTACAGAAAATTCCTGCAGCGGAGTCCCCAGGACGGGATCTGTAAAATTACAGACTTAAAGGAGCACGGTATTGAATCTCAAATGCGTTATTTGACTGCCGACGTAGAGGGAGCCACCTAGCGGCAGTAACACGAACTACAAAAATGCATTACAAAATGTACGGAGGAAATCGGGTCAACTCGCCAATACGTCGTTGGTCCCTGGGTTGGAGAGTGACACAGTGGCGCCGGCTGTCGAGAAAAAGTGGCAATACCGTGTTCCTTTAAATAAATGTTAACAGAGACTTTACTGGAGGCTGACCAAATTATATTTTCATACAGCTCTCAGAAAGCTTCTATGGAAATTCAAATTGAGTCGAACCAAAACAGGAAAACATTAATAATAGCATATGTAAATTTACAGAAAGTTCTGGGGACTCTGCTGCAGGCACTTTCTGTAAAATTATTACAATAATTTCTAACAGTGTATGAAATACCCTGCACGATGGGAATCCTGCACGTATATCGGAGAAAATTAACTCGCGCCTGCTTGAAGGCTGATTGAGGGAGATTCGTGTGAAAAACCTGCGAGATAAAAGTGAGGTTTCGCAAATCTGACGAAACACGAAGTACGAAATACAAAATTGGACTTCAATTCAATGACGTAATATATTTCAGGAAATGGCTGCAGCACAAATATCGCCTGCTGCAAGTGCGTTTTTTAGCGTATGACGTTAGTCCGATAGACTTACGGTGTATGAAATCAATCTTTCATTTCCACTTTGTAGATACGAAGTGGAAATTTAAAAATTCAAGATGCGCCATAACTCCCTTGGTCTTACATGATATGGTCTTACATAAAAGACATACTGGGAGCAGGCTCATTTGTGGTACACACCATCTCCACAAATACTTTGGGTCCTGGAAATGAAATTCGCGTTTCATCAGATTTGCGAAACCTCGCTAATAGTAAGGTGTATATTAAACTTTGAAAGTAAGCAAAGTAGTAAGCAAATCTGTCAAAACACGAAGAAATACGAAATTTCTGGAATCGGTTGGTACTACAAATGCCCCTGCTGCCAGTGCGTCTTTTAGCATATCATGTAGGACCGAGAGAGTTATGATGCATCTTAAATTTTTAAATTTCCACTTCGGAAATCGTAGATAAGAAGTGGAAACGAAAGAAAAATTTCAAAAACAGTTCGTAACTCTACCGGTCTAGCGTCATAACGCGAAAAGACACTCCGGCAGCAGGCGGTATTTGTGGTACCATCCATCTCCTGAAATACATTAGATCATGGAAATGAAGTCCAACTTCGTATTTATAATTTATTATATTATTATCAATGTAGGGACCATCTTGATATCACTGGCTAGGTAGGAAATTTTTCTTTATTTCTTTCTATCTTCTTCCACACTCAATTGGCACACGATTCCAAGAAAACCACTCAATCACTGCAAAATCAAGTACATGCAGTACCATCATACAGTCAATATTTGTATCCAGGTCTGAAAGGTTAGATAGTTTCAAAAAAATTAACTTACGGTGGTTTTTGAAGACTGTTTTATCCTGAAGTGATGAAGTTAAATATTTCCCAGTTTGTTTGTTTTTTTGTTTGCTTTGGGCTGGTATGATGGATTCGTATCCAGCTCGACCACTTTGCCCTTCCTCTGATTTCTGAAGACAGTCTCCTCCCCGCCCGGCNTCCCCTGCACTGCACCTCATTTGTCTGCCCTTCCTCTCTATCTGCCTACCCTGCATGTGTCCTTCACCAGGAAGACATTCCAGGAGGACGGGAACCACAAGAACCTGACTGCTGTGCCACAGAGTCATACCCCTCCTTGCCCTTTCTTCACTCAATTTCCATTTTCTGATGTAGGGACCATCAAATTTGCCGTCAAGCAAATTTCATTCTTACTACTTTCACTCAGGTGAGCACATGGTCTATGGATCATTTCATTATTGCAATCCAAGGGACAAATTTTCAAACATGGGAGCAAAATGTGTGTTTTCCAGGCATCTGAGGCACAAACAAACATCACTCTGCTGCCAAAAGTGGAAGCATGTGCCGGCAGCTGTGCCACCCCTTCAATCCGCCATGTTCACAGAAAGAAAAACGATCTCATCTCTAGATAAAATTGAATTCCCAACTCTTGTCCCTAAAATGAGTTTCTTTTGCAACTCGAATAGACATAACTGGGTCTGCACTTGAGATGACATTGTCTCCAACTGGTTAAAATGATTCTCAGCTGTTTCCACCGGATTGTCTGTTGTCTCGAATCAAATAAACAAGTGATGTCTCCATATAAAAAAAATGTTTCACACCCAGTGGGTTTCGAACCCAGGACCTCCTGATCGCAAGTCGGACACCAGAACCACCACACCACCGAGCCACTCATATGATCCAGCTGATGCCCTGTCCCATCCACTGGAGAACTGAGAAAACTCAAAATGAGTAGACTTTGTCTCTACTTCAGAATGAGACTCCAGTTGCAGTTATCTCCAGTCGATGCAAGAGGGCTCCAGCCTTAGAAAACTGGTACTCATTCTGTGTTCGAGTAGCAAAGAAACTCATTTTAGGGACAAAATAGTAGGCTGGAGACCCATTTTATCTCGAGATGAGATCGATTTTTTTCTGTGTTGTGGCTATGCATGGGATCATGTAGGCCCTCGGTTCTGGAGCACTCAGCACTACGTGCCTAGGCGTAATAAGACAGACCACCCTAAATATAACTTGAAGAATACCAGGCACATGCTATTTATTGGCGGTAATTTGCCCGTTTAAAATTTTCAGATGACAAATACATGTTGGAGGTTAGACTGTCAGATCTTTTCCTTGCATCAAAGAAAGAGAAAAAGCAGAAGGAAAGCAAAAACAGACCAACGAATTCAAAGTGTCCCCATCTGGATAAATTTGGGAGGCCTTACTCTCTTCCTTTCAAGCGATGTCAGAACCCCTGAGGGTCAGGAGGAGATGATTAGTCAGTCAATGCTCCTGTCAAGTGTCTCAGTCATGTGACCGGTCAATCAATTATACTTCAGTCGAGTGACCAGTGAATAGTCAGTACTCTCAAGTGACCGATGAATTGTTAATCAGTACTCATCAAGTGAACCAACGAATTCTTTGTCGGTACTTCTGTCAAGCGACCGGTGAATCAGTACCGAGTAATCAGTAGGCCTACCGATGAATTGGTAATCAGGGACCGTATTTACAACGCCCCCTATCTTTATGGGCAGGCAAATCTTTTGTCAGGGTGATAGTGAACAATGGGGATGCCAAAATGGACAAACGTTTCCGCTCGAGAGCTTCGTGAGTGATGTCCCAGTAGGCTGGCTATGTCAAGCTACCAAAGAATTTACTTTTATTGAAATCGACCGGCGTTAGCCAGGTGAATTACATTTGTATTTCGCATTTGTTATTGTCACTAAAACTACATGTCTAAAGGTATTGCTCTTGGTCTATTACATTGTGTTGTCTTCCTCTTCAGAATGATCTAATAACTAAGTAATCTTTACACAGGGAACTCTAGGACAGGGGAACCTTGCTGGAAACATACTGGATTCTTGCTGGCAACATACTGGGTCCTTGCTGGCAACATACTAGGTCCTTGCTGACAACATACTGGAACCGTGCTGACAACATACTGGATCCTTGCTGGCAACATACTGGATCCTTACTGGCAACATACTGGAACCTACTGACAACTTACTGGGACTTACTAGCAACACACTCGGATCTTACTGGCAGCACACTGGGACCTTACTGGCAAATTACAGGGATGTTACTGGGACAGGCTGGGATCTTAGTGGGAACAATGCTGGCAGTATAAAACCAGTATGTTCCCAGCGGATTACCAGGTTCCAGGGGGTCCAAAAATGTTAATCAACACTGGACCCTTACTGGGGTACATGCTGGATCCTTACTGGCCTTACTGCAATAGGTTGGGTTTCTCACTTCGATAGGTTGGGTTTCTTTACTGAAAACCTTACTGGATCAGTACTGGTTTCATTTCGGTTTTCTTACTGGATTTTGGTAAGGCACAGGCGGCATCTGGACACGGCGGAATCGTAACCGTGTTCAGGTCTCCTGCGACTACAACATCATCAACCTCGTCCCCAGGGGTATAGTTCGCTTAGACAACCTCGGACCACTCGCTCACTAACCCCTGGCATCAGCTTTCGATTTAACGCACGTGATTGGTTGACGGCAAACCGTCAAATATACCCAATATACCCAAAGAAATTTTCAAAATATTTTGGATCAAACCAGAAGGCCATCTATATCCAGGTTTGATGATTTTTTGTAAAAAGAATTTAGAAAATCACAAGTAAGTATTTCAAATTGATTATTGTGACTCGTGCTGCCACCTGTACTTAGTCCAAAATTCCTGGATTATTAACCAGAGCTGATGCCAGGGGTTAGTGACGCGACCGCCATAATGTCAGAAAGCGAACTATGCCCCTGGGGACGAGGTTGCAACATCATAAAGTTCTGTCAGTCATGTGACTTGTGATCATGTGACTTTTTCAAGATGGCAGCGCCCATCTATGCAGGGCATGAAAATGCTGGTCACTCATTGGTTAACTAAAATAGGCAAACATTTGGATAATCGCACGACGTCGTTACTCGAGTATAGTCTGGTTCATCCTAGAGGTAGACCATTGGAATGCAGTTTGTGGTTAGAGTGTGGCAAGAGTGACATAATTACGGTTACATGTTATGGCGTAATGAATCAGATGACTGTGCCTAATAATAAACACTGGCCAATGGACTGTTGTCAGCCATAAAATCTTGTGGTCAAAATAGAATGTTCCATCTCCTCACTTGGCATTCCAATGGTCCACCTCTTGGTTGAACCAGACTTTACGGTCGACTGCAAATGGAACACGCCAGTCAGAATCATGATTCCTCTTCGCGCAGAAGTTGAACATATTCAACTCTTGCGATTCGTGATCTTTTTTGAAAGAAATTGGCACTGCGGGCTGTGGTAACTCAGGCCTTGGCCGTCGGTACCAGTGGTGCGAATACCGTGCAACATGGCCATTGGTCAATTTGTTTTTCAATGGAATCGACTTATCATTTGTATAGTTATTTCGGGAGGCTAGGCATAAATACATGTAATGGCATCCGGAAAGGACCTCAGACAGACGAAAGTAAAGTAGTACCGACACGCATAGGGTATTGGTAAACAGAGAAATCAAGAAATGAAGAAACCGAGAACTCCCATGATCGATTAGTTGGACCTATGCCGTTCTGCATCTATTCAGTATGGGCAGTTATTGCCGAGCATAGTAGGTCATCGTGCAGAACATCCCCTGCACCAAAGAAACCTGGATTGATGATATGTTTTGTATCAGCACCACAGACAGCATANGACTAGGACATGTGCCCTCTGGGTAAATGGTAGGATATGACCCAGGTTTTAGCTCCAATTTGTTGGCCAAACCCATCTCCCTGCACTTCACACGATTTTCGAAACAGCCGGGGTGGAAGTGGTCACTGCATATTCGTGATGAGGATGACGGCCCTGCCCAACCACTGTACGTTCGACGCACAAACCTGCTCCAAGTCAAACGGACATTCAAAGAATCCGGGAACTCGTGGAGAGACCTTACTCCACGGTCTGCACGCTTGCTGCATCTTGCAACCGTGCAGGTATACGGCATTATTTTCAAAGGAATTGCAGCTGTTCAGACAGAATAACTTCGTGCGTGTCGTGAGCAGCAGCAGACGAAAATTGTGCATGTGCATGACGCATGATGTGTGCAGTGACCGGATGTTTTCAGGTCCGTGCCTCTTGTGACGTCACATCGGTCATGGGCGTTTGGTCTAAACGTCAGCGTCAGTTTTTCGGCGACCCGGGGCAAATTTCGATAATTTTTATTAAATACGTGATTTTTGCGGAATTTTTTTTATCGGATATGCATCAGCGCTCAGAAATGAAGTAATTGGTGTGCATAACTTATGAATTCGTCGCGACGGCCGGAGGGAGACTTTAAGTGTAGTGAGGTTGATATTCAGCATACATCATGAAATGAACGATAACCTCGAACTAGGCCTACAGCTCCTAAGTGCTTGAGAATTTACTATAGGTCCCTTTTGAAAAGTTGTCGTGAT
Organism: Notospermus geniculatus; assembly: GCA_002633025.1. Taxonomy (NCBI): domain Eukaryota; kingdom Metazoa; phylum Nemertea; class Pilidiophora; order Heteronemertea; family Lineidae; genus Notospermus; species Notospermus geniculatus. The sequence continues at coordinate 26,134 of NMRB01002324.1, forward strand.
TGGTCTTATCTCCCTATTCCCAAATTATGGTAGGTATAGCGTTAATTTCCAGCCCCTTCTGGCAATAATCCCACTGTATAGTTGCTTACCGGAAGTGTCTCAAATTAGGCCTGCAGCTCCTAAGTGCTTGAGAATTTACTAATGGGTCCCTTTTGAAAAGTTGTAGGGATTGGTCTTGTCTCCCTATTCCAACCCCCGGAGGAGGTATAGCGTTAATTTTCAGCCCTTTTGAGCAATGAACCTACTGCACGGCTGTTTACTGGAAGTGCCCAAGACGTCAAAGTTGCCATGCAAAAAGAAAATTCATTAAAATGACGAAATGCACCCGGGTTATTCATGCACTTCATGACGTCATCAGTTTTGTGGTCACGTGGGCACGTGACAACCTTGGATGAATTTTTCAGATATTGGACGATATTTTATAAATCTTGGAGGATTGTACAGTTCTTGGAAATTAAATTCTTGGACTGTACTTTTTCAAATCTTGAACGAAAAATCAGTCTTGAATAAATTCCACTTTGGCATTTCATACGTGATGGTTAAACTAATCGATCATGGGAGTTCTCGATTTCTTCATTTCTTGATTTCTCTGTTTACCAATACCCTATTCGGTCCCCTTGCAGAATTTGATACTACAGGGTAGGCCAAAGATTGTGGACCGTATTCAGAAAGGGTGTTTAAAGACTTAGACGCGTGTAACTTCGTCAAATGCATGGTGGAAGTATGTGCATTTAGTGAAGTTACACGCGTCTAAGTCTTAATCGTGCGATGATTACTCTTTTTGAATACGGCCCTGTGTCTCTACCAGATCGTGTGGTGTTCATTGCTACACAATACATCAAGAATGGGGAAAATGAAGGTAAAAATGCCTAAGTGCATGGAGGTTAGGAGCGTGCTCCCTGTTGTAAAAGGTCACATAGGGTCGTATTCATAAAGCGGTTCTATCATTGGAACCGTCTTAAGCCGGTTCCAGGTATAGTGGTTGACCATACCTGGAACCGGCCTACGACAGTTCTAATGATAGGACCGCTTTATGAATATGACCCATAAGGGACATTTAGACGACAGGCAAAAATCCACATGCGATGCGATCGAATCCGATTGTGGTTCAAAATTCTTGCGTGTAAACGCTACCGAATGCGGTCCAATGTGGATTTAAAATGGTCCCGAATACACATTGGACCGCATACGACCACATTCAAATCTCGTCTAAACACAAATCAGACCGGATGCAGGTCGATCGGATCCAATCGGATCGAATCTGAATGTGGTTTTTTGGCTTGTCGTCAAAACAGCCCTCTGGTCTTCCTTGGAATTTAAAGCTGAACTTAATAGATATAAACCCCAAGCGGCAGAGGTAGAAATTACGAACAGCCACAAGTGCCTTCATGCAAGCAAGCAGTCTTCGTGGCGCGTACAGAAAAAGGTTAGCGAATCGATCAGAGGGTTGTGGGTTCGAATCTCGGTGCCATCAGAGATTATTTTTCGTTTTTTTCTCATTTGGCAGCTGTGCTGAGATCTTTACTCTTCAAGAGCGTGGTGGCAAGTGAAACCAACTGTGAGTGTTCGAGAGGGTGTATCGTTTTCAGAGGTAGTTTGGAAGTGCCTTGTGGCTGTTCGTAATTTCTACCTCTGCCGCTTGGGGTTTATATCTATTAAGTTCAGCTTTAAGGCCATTCGGGACTTTCTTTGGCCCAACCTGCAGAACTGTCACCGACGCGAAGAGGTTCGTAAGTATCTGGTCCAGCTGCAGGTTTGGAGAGGACAATGGTCTTACTGGAGGACTGTGGACCGAACCCTCTGAATCGGGACACAGCTATCTCCAATTCCTGGAGTTTCGCCGTGTGCACGATGATGCAAGGTGTAACCGGCCCCTCAGAACGCAGGGTAGGAATAGAACGGGTACGGGAAGGTATGAGCACGGTAGATTTAGATATTCGACCTACATCTAGGGCCTGCTCACGCCTCCATCACCAATGTTTCTAATCACACTGACATTAAGAGAATGGTCCGTTCCGCCATGACGGTCTTTTTCAAAAGGGCCGGAATTGGCAAAGATCAATGAAATGGTCCATGGACCATGTGCTCACCCGTAGTGTAATGACAGAGAGAGGTACATGTACCAGTTATGAGCAATGTGGGTCAAGTCATCCCGAAGTTGCAGGACTTCAATGATTTTTGGGTTATGCCACCTGGCGGCCATATTGGATGTCCGATCGGGCCAAAAATCCACATGCACCTAAAGGTCATCTAGAGGGAGCCACATAGCATATTTGAGTGCTCTGGGTCAAGTCGTTCCTGAGTTATTGCACATTTGATGATTTTTGGGTTACGCCACCTGGCGGCCATATTGGAAGTTTAATCAGGCCGAAATTTGACGTGCTTGTAAAGGTCACCTAGAGGGAGGTAAATATCAAGTTTGAGCACTCTGTGTGAAGCCATTCCTGAGTTATAGCACTTAGATGATTTTCAGGTACGCCACCTGGTGGCCATATTGGATGTCCGATCGGGCCGAAACTCTGTATTTTTGAAGGTACCCCTCTAATACACGTTTATGCAAGATATGAAGATGCTCGGCGAAATAATGAAGAACTGTGGCAGGTTCGTTACTTTTGTCGAACTTTGACCTCTGTGACCCTGAAAAGTAGGTCGAATCAAAAACCCGTTATATATGTTATGTATCCTAATTAGACACACCTATGATAAAAATTTGGAGACGATCCAGTCATTAGTTCAGGAGTTATTGCACTTTTTGTGTTTTTGGTTTTGGCCACCTGGAGGCCAAGCNGTAGTCAACAAGATTTCTGACCTTATGCAGAAAACCGCATTTAAATTGGTTTGGTGGTTTATGAGATATTTGAGATAATCGGTGTTGATATTAATACGAACAAGACTGTACATGTCAGTTATGAGCAATGTGGGTCAAGTCATCCCCAAGTTGCAGGACTTCAATGATTTTTGGGTTATGCCACCTGGCGGCCATATTGGATGTCCGATCGGGCCAAAAATCCACATGCACATAAAGGTCATCTAGAGGGAGCCACATAGCACATTTGAGCGCTGTGGGTCAAGTCGTTCCTGAGTTATAGCACATTTGATGATTTTCGGGTTACGCCACCTGGCGGCCATATTGGAAGTTTAATCAGGCCGAAATTTGACATGCTTGTAAAGGTCACCTAGAGGGAAGTAAACATCAAGTTTGAGCACTCTGTGTGAAACCATTCCTGAGTTATAGCACTTGGATGATTTTCAGGTACGCCACCAGGTGGCCATATTGGATGTCCGATCGGGCCGAAACTCTGTATTTTTGAAGGTACCCCTCTTATACACGTTTATGCAAGATATGAAGATGCTCGGCGAAATAATGAAGAACTGTGGCAGGTTCGTTACTTTTGTCGAACTTTGACCTCTGTGACCCTGAAAAGTAGGTCGAATCAAAAACCCGTTATATATGTTATGTATCCTAATTAGACACACCTATGATAAAAATTTGGAGATGATCGAGTCATTAGTTCAGGAGTTATTGCACTTTTTGTGTTTTTGGTTTCGGCCACCTGGAGGCCAAGCCAAGAATCGAATCGGACCGAAACTTGGTGTCATATGTCATCTGACCTATTTAAGTACCAAGTTTCAGATCAATAGCTCCAGCAATTACGAATCGTGCCCTGCTAACGGACAACGACGACGACGGACGCTGACCCACGACTAAAGCCCACGGGTGAGCTAAAAATGAACCTCGAAGATTTGAATCAACATTTATGATACCGGTATCGTGATTTACAGGTGCGAAATCAAATCAAAATTGCACCGTGCCATGGTTAGGTCATCTTCGAAAACAACTCGAGTATATGCTCACTAAAGGTTAGGGCGCCCACACCATGCTTTAACTTAGCAAATATTCGCACCAAGGACACTCAGCTTCTTTCAAAAGATCAACCCCTCTGGAAAATCTGAAGCTATCTCTCTTCAGTGTATACATTTTATCGTCGGTATAAAAAAACAATTCTCTCACAGACAATGTACACGTTCTTCCTCATCTTTTCTCGCTTTCATTTTCGAAAATCAGACTTGGACCGGTAAGGTGTTTACTTCATTCTCATATATCGTGTTTTTCTGCTCAGCCAAAGAAATAACATAAGGGATGGCATTTTTAGCCCACCAGGGCCATATTCATGAAGCCCTCGCAAATTTTGATATCTACTGTAAGGGTAGGGACACATCTGTGACGCGATTCGCATGCGATAGGGCAACGCATGCGTCAAAACCTTTGTTTGGGTGCAAAGTGCAGCGGAAAAAATAACAAAGACGTTGTCGCATGCGTCATCGAATCGCGTAAAGGTCTCGGGCCACTTGTGCGTTTTGCGCTGCGTGATGCGTCAAATCTTTTGTTAGGAAGCAGAACGGCGGAAAATAACAAAAGATTTGACGCATCACGCAGCGCAAAACGCGCACGTGGCCCGAGACCTTTAGGGTAGGGACACGCCTAAGGATGGGGACACACCTAACGCGATTCGCATGCGATTGGGCGACGCATGCGTCAACGCAATTGTTTGCGTGCAGTGCGGCGGAAAATAACAAAGGCGTTGTCGCATGCGTCAACGAATCGCGTTAGGGTAGGGACACACCTAACGCGATTCGCATGCGATAGGGCGACGCATGCGACAAAACCTTTGTTTGCGTGCAGTGCGGCGTAAAATAACAAAGGCGTTGCCGCATGCATGGACTTCAGCGTTGTCGTATCCGGAAAACTCGGGACAAACGGATTGGAAACGGATCGGATCCGTGCGCCAATGAACCTTGCTTTATACGTTGCGTTTTGCGCTTTGCGCTTGACCGTTTCCTATGTGAGTGCGTGGTAGGAAAAGTAATTTTAGTGTTGGTACCACACATAAACATACGGAACGGACAAGTGCAAAGAACAAAACGGAGAAGTATAAATTGGCCTTCATGGCTACGGTGACACCAAATGTGCTGCGTTGCTGCATGCGGCAAAGGCTTTGTTATTTTCCACCGCACTGCACACAAACAGAGGTTTTCAAAGCATTTGGCGCATGCGTTGCCCTGTCGCATGCGAAATCGCGTTCAGTCACGCTACAGGCACGGATCCAGGGTTGACAGAAAGGGGGGGGGGCGTAGCTCGACGGTGGCGGTGGACAACGAAAGCGGGAAGCCCAAACGGGGTGCCTCCCCCAGAAAAATTTGACAATTTATGTGCTTTTAGTTGCATTTTCCTGGCATCTGAGAGCAAAATACTATATTTTTTTATGTGATTGAATTTTTCTTGCCAAAAAATGGGGGGGGGGGGGGCGTACGTCCCTTCCGTCCCCCTCTGGATCCGTGCCTGCGCTAAGACCGCGTTTACTCCTCAAGTGATGAAAAAAAGATGGCGGCCGTTTTTGTCAGATGGTTTCGACATCGTATCGTTCTAGGCCTAGGTGTTACTATTGGCTTTGTATTGGTTGGACAGCACACCAGTCTTATCAAGTCGTTTCCAGATTCCGCCGCCAGGGGGTGACACTGACGCATAGGCCTACCTCGCATAGGCATAGAGTGCCACTTTAACTGTCCTTGAGGGTGAGCGCAATAATTAATATGGAGGCGGGGAGGGCTCATGATTCTGCAAATATTGACATCGTTGGTTTACCATAAAGCCGGGCACACATCGCACTTGCGACTGGAAGCAACTCATCAGGTCAGTCACTGGTGATGTACTCTCTGCGTGCACATCACAAATTCAGCTACGCAGTAAAACTAGGAGAATCCAATCAGTCGTCATGTCCAGACCGCGAACATCGGAGCGACTGAACGAAACTGGGTGCAACTCGTTGCCAAAAAGTTGCACCTGTGCAACTCGCGGCGGCAGGCTAAATCCCAGTTCCGGCGAGCCGCAAGGGTGCGTACAGCGACCGTTTCTGACGACTGACTTGGATCAGTCGCCTCCAGTCGCAAGGTACATGTTGCCCAGTGGCGAATAGTTGTATCCAGTCGCAAGTGCGATGTACGCCCGGCTTTTGNCCCCCCCCCCCCCCCCCAGTCGCAAGGTACACCCTTAGTCAATAATAAATGCCCAGCTAATTTTCCGGCATATCTCAATGAATATTTTTCATAGCCACGTTTTCTTTTCATACGCATAATCTAAGGCCACTCGGACACATTTTAAGACCATAAAATATGAAATCTTTACACAACTGTGTTTTTGGCAAAAGTTTGAAATTTGGCCAAAATATCATGTTTTTTTAATACTCACTTGTTCGGGTTGAAACTGGCACTGTTTTGAAGCCAGTCTGTTTCTGGACAATACAAGTTTTTTAAATTCAAAATTGTGCAACTTTGTGACGATTTCTGATGATTTTTCTGTGGAATAAAATCCCCGCAATTTCAGTTGACTCCAAGCCACATTTTATCAATACCCCGATCACGTGCCCTAATTCAGTAAGTCTATTGAAGGCCTATTCAAACCGGGGCCTATTCAAACATTTATGTTGTTAGCATTACCCAGTCGTGAATATTTATTAGCCTGTCAACCACAAAAGGAGCGACTGACATGGAGTAATAGGCCCCTTGTGAAATTATGAATCGTGTCTCTCACAATAGGCCAACTTGGTGACTGACACACCGGTGCAAGTTGCACTGGGTAATCGTGGTCAACTCCCAGTGATGCAGGCCTTGTGACAGTCATAAACACCTGCGTAACCTGTTATTGGGATAACCCTGTGCCTTGAGTGCCTGGAACGAATGGCAAGAACTGGGAAAACCATTTACAAAATCATCTGTAACTTTGCTTTAAATGGGAATTTTAGCATTCCGAAAATTTTCATGTGTCAAGAAACAGATTGGCTTCAAAACAGTGCCAGTTTCAATCCGAACAAGTGATTATTTAAAAAAAAACATGATATTTTGGCCAAATTTCAAACTTTTGCCAAAAACACAGTTGTGTAATGATTTCAAGTTTTATGGTCTTAAAAGGTGTCCTAGTGGCCCTAGATTATGCGTATGAAAAGAAAAAGTGGCTATGAAAAATATTCATGGAGATATGCCGGAAAGTTTGCTGGGCATTGATTTTTGACTAAGAGTGTACATATTGTAGCCCAGTGGCGACTACTCTCCATTCCAGTTCCCAGTGGCGCGAGGTTTATCAACGATAGCTCCGCAACGCCTTGGCCGATTTTGATGAAACATACATCAATCGACTTGTCTTTCTTGCCGGTATCTTATAATCCAAGTTTCATCGCGATATCCCCACTATTTCTCGATATTTTGACCCCTGTACATTTGCACGCGAGGTTGTGTACAACTTTCGACCCCAACCGGGGTCTTCTTCAGGCTGGAACTTTACAATCCGAAACTCTAGAACAGACTGTTCTAGAGTTTCGGATTGTAAAGTTCCAGCCTGAAGAAGACCCCGGTTGGGGTCGAAAATTCGCAAACACTCTGGAAATTGCCTTTTTATTTATCATATATTGTGTGTCAATTTTTGTGCTTTTCATCTCTTTGGAGGTTGTGTACAAAGTGTAGTTCCACGATTTGCCCGCTACGAGCGCTGTGTTTTGCGTGGTCGCGTCGATTTTTCGTAGGGGTGGGCAGCCGCTCCTGCGTTCACGTGTTCAGCTGAGTTTTTCCCTGTGAGTTTATGTGCTAGAAATATGGATGTTTTCCGTTGCTATATTTGACTAAATGTAATTTTATTCATCTGACGGACAATAAATCTCTGTTAGCATGGAATAAACTGAGGTCAGATGCGAACTGTCTGAGAGGCTTCTCTCCCCCGAACAAATAGTCCGATCTGACGTTCCTCGTGTGGCGCTGGCGATGACGTCATTTCAGTGGAGGCAGCCGATCGCCGAAAATGACATTTTTGTCAATTTCAACGACTTAACTGCAATAAAGTCCGATGAAACTTGAATTATAAGATACCGGCAAGAAAGGCAAGTCGATTGACGTATGTTTCATCAAAATCGGCCCAGGCGTTGCGGAGCTATCGTTGAATCAACTTGATAAACCTCGCGCCACTCGGAACTGGAATGAACAGTAGTTGTATCCAGTCGCAAGTGCGATGTACGCCCGGCTTTTGGGACATCTTCTTTTCTTCTATTTTCTTACGGAGAACTTGGCACTGGTGGCATCAAATTTTTATACACAATCCCTCTTGATTTTCTTGGGGGAATGGTAATAATTGGTTATCTCGATGGATTACTGATCGTGACAGATAAGAAAGGAAATGTGGCATGGATACGACACAGGAGAAAAGGAAAGCACTCGCATGAATTTCACCTTTATCGAATAAAACGGTTTTATAATTTTGAGAGAGCTGAATTAAGTAGCGGTAGAGTGAACGCGTTGCTTGTAGACTACCGCACGGACCCATACAGAGAACGTGGTCACTATCTTGGTTTATATACAATACGCGGTAATTTTGTGGCTACGTTCGGCAGGGTCTGTCCATCTCAATCAAACCGATGTTCAAGATTTCGACGCGTTAGACTCAAACGAGTACACATCATCGATGGCCAGGATGATTTAGGCTCTGGTTCCTTTCTAGCCTTTCCACATGACAAAATTTTTATTGCCAAGTACACCTATAGGATAATTTCTCATCAAGTGAGACCCAAGTTCCATTCATCAATAATCACAAATGATTATGATGAATTCCCTGTATATTATCTATACATCCCCAACACGAAGGAAACATTGGTTTTGACAGTAAGTATGTTCGGTTCCATATACAGATCACGTTACTGCGGTTACCTTATTGATATGTCAAATTCACACACAAAGAAAATAGTGTTATTTAGAAAAAGTGCTGGCGATAATCTTACATTGGCCTATGACTCAATCATGCACAGGGCGATAATGAAGGATAAAACCAATGGCAGAAATTCTTTATTGTACTATAAACTGAACTGTAAATCAACCGGACGACATCTTTCGAAGTATCATCGACATTACCCCCTTCAAGGCCAACTTCGAAATGGTCATGGAATGGTTGTGTCGTCTCCAGATGGGTATATTCTCACCTTTGGAGACAGGTCAGTAAATGTTCACCGTGTTGTCCCTGATATCGTCATCAACAACAAGTCATCGACAACAAGTCATGAGCAGTCCGTCTCTAGCATCACCACCAGTAGGGTTTCATCGAAAACAGGTGATAAGCAGTCCGTCCCTGACATCACCATCAGTTGGGTTTCATCAACAACAGGTGATGAGCAGTCCACGACACCAGAGAATGCACGGAAACACTCGAATTCCTGGAAGTAATGTTCTTTCAAAGCGTTTTTTTTGTAATGAAATACAAGTGTTGAGTGATGAACATTATACCACTAATTTTTCACATCAATATGTTGACTCTGTACACTTCATTCACCTTGACCACCAAGGGTTGTGACATCGCAAAAACTTGGGCCCATATTTTCAAAGCTGTTTTATCCGAAACCTGTTGTAACAAAAATCTATTCCAACTTAAGAAGCATTTTTAAATCCATATTTTCAAAAGTGCTTAAGATAAAACGCTGTTCTTCCCGAAACGTTATTTCAGCCAGCGTTTTTAAATGTTAAAACGTGTTTCAACATGGTTGGTGGGAAACATGTACACCCTTAATCAAAAATAAATGCCCAGCTGATTTTCCGGCATATCTCCATGAATATTTTTCATAGCCACGTTTTCTTTTCATACCCATAATCTAGGGCTACCAGGACACCTTTTAAGACCACGAAAGTGGTAAATTATTAAAAACTGTGTTTTGGGAAAAGTTTGAAATTTGGCCAAAGTATCATGTTTTTTTAATACACACTTGTTCGGGTTGAAACTGGCACTGTTTTGAAGCCAATCTGTTTTTGGACGATACAAATTTTGTAAATTCGAAATTGACTAACTTTGTGACGATTTATGGTGATCTTTCTGTGGAATAAAATCCCCGCAATCCCCAGTTGACTCCAACCCTTATTTTATCAATACCCCGATCACGTGCCCTAATTCAGCAAGTCAATTGAAGGCGCCTATTCAAACCGGATAAAAAGTTAAGCTAAGCGCACATGTCCGACAAAAAGCCTTCCGAAATGTGTACGTCTACCGGATCCGTTCACCGGATGCACTTTAAACGCACGGCAAAACCGCGCACATGTATGCGTTAAAACTCGCAGCACCGACGGATGTCAGTCTTTCCTTCACTAGGAAAAATCGAAGGGTTATCCAAAAATTACGTCATTTAAAGGAATTCCTTCCGAATACCGGACGGCAACAGTTATTTTTGACGGATACGGATCGTATACGGACCAGTCTGTCACCGCCTACCCCTGTAACTTTAAGGGCCAAATGTAATTTGTGTAAATAGTATACAGGAAGCTCACAGATTATTGGTCTTTGGTGGAAATTTTCTAAGTCCAAAAGCTAGGCCCACAAAAGGGAGGCCCAGGATGAATGGTATAAAAGTAAGATCACTTTCGTGGCAAGTTCTCGGCCAAGTGCACTATGGATTGATTTTGGGAGGGATCAATTGGTTCTCAAATGCATCACATTTTGTGGTTTGGACTCAGTCATTTGGTTTTTTGATGCCACGTCCTCAAGATCAACCGATCAACCATGAATTACCCCTGGCCGGCATTTGTGAAATTGATCAGTAGGGGTCCATTACAACTGATCCTGCCCAAAATCAATCCATACTGCACTTGGCCGAGAACTTGCCACGAAAGTGATACGACTTTTATACCATTCACACCAGGCCTCCCTTTGTGGGCCTACTTTTTGGACTTAGAAAATTTCCATCAAAGACCAATAAACTGAACTTCCTTTAAATTGTGACATGCAGAGTGCCAATATTGGATCTAGAATACACCTGAAGAGAAAAATGCTTTTTCTGACGCAAGTTTCGAGTGAAAAAAATCAGCCTGGGAAATCGCGGGTAACCTCGTCTCGCACCACTCTCCTACATAGGCTACAACAAAATACAAGGATACGGACAGAAAAGACGACGCTCGGAAAAAGATAGCTTAGACAATATCTAATGGAGGTGCCCTTCATATTCCCGTACATGCGGTACAGGTCACAATTGAAATCCTTAAATTCGCGTAAGTTACGCGCAAATCACGAGCTACGTTACGCGTAAGTTACGCGTAACTCAGTCCTTTTATCTGCGTAAGTTACGCGTAAGTTACGGGTAACTTGTGCGGTGAGTTACGCAATCAACGTGAGTTACGCGGTGAGTTAGGCGACTTACGCGGTGAGTTACGTGTAACTCGAATAAAGGGCTTTTAGTGATGGTGTCGGCTACCTTCAAAATACCTTCAAAATACGGAGTTTCGGCACAATCGGACATCCAGTATGGCCGCCAGGTGGCGTAGCCTGAAAATCATCTGAGTGCTATAACTCAGGAACAGCTTCAACAATGCTCAAACATGATATGTACCTCCCTCTAGATGACCTTTCGGCCTGATTTGACTTCCAATATGGCCGCCAGGTGGCATAACCCGAAAATCATCAAAGTGCTATAACTCAGGAATGACGTGACCCAGAGTGCTCAAATTTCGTATGTGGCTCCCTCTAGATAATCTATATATGCACATATATGCACATAAAATGTTGGCCGGATTGGACATCCAACATGGCCACCAGGTGACATAACCCCCAAATCATCAAACTCCTGTAACTCGGGAATGACTTGACCCGGATTGCTCATAACTGATACCCTCTCTCATTACACTGTAAGTATTATGGTGTCCAACAGGTGAGCACATGGTCCATTCACATATATGTTGCAATGGAATAAGTCTTTGATATTTCAACCATCAAACATTGGTATTGTTGTATGTCTTGCAGAAGTAACCGAAATCATTTTGCCCTGCAAAAACAGAATACTATAACGGTATCAGTTGAAGCTTCGTCATCATGTTCATTCTATCGATTAAGCAACAATGTTTCATTTAACAAAGGATAAACATTCTTGAAATGCTATTGATGCTATTATCAGGAGGTGCAGTAAACTCCCTACGCAGTTGTGAGTCGCGACCCCTTCGGTTTACTCGCTCTCCTCAACTGCTTTACTTCGTGGAAGTCGCCGCATTTGGTCAACAGATGGCGCCGGGGCCTAGCGCGATTTTTACAGCCTATCAGCACGCTGCTTTCAGAACTCTTTGGCCCGTTGGCAACGGATGTTCTTGTGCTACCATGGCTACGAACCGCTCGGCCAATGAAAAAGTGTCTCAGGCTAGCTTGGTTAGCAGTTCGGTGCTCTCATTGGTCGACTCTCTCGGCGCCATCTGTTGACCAAACGCGGCGAATTTTACGAAGTTAAGCAGTTGTGGACAGCGGGTAAACCGAAGGGGGCGCGACTCACAACTGCGTAGGGAGTTTAGAGGTGCAGCTATTGACAATAATTTGCTCCATTCGACTGCGCTGAGCGAGCGACACAACTTCATCGCGCGGTGTGGCAGGACATCGTTGCTTGTTTTACATGTACACCGGATTTGGAAATCGCGACAGATTTCATTCATTTATTTGTGAGGATTCATCAGTTCTGAACTGTGCACTGCCACGAGAAAGACAGACGAATGTCCATAGTAGAAACTTCCATTGCTAACAGTATTGGCAAACCGGCGGAATAACACGAAGGATACATTACCTTAGGATAATTTCTTTTTCAGTTACGGTACCAATGTGTTTTGCAAAATGAAAATGTGGAATGCCTCATCAGTCAGAAGCAGCAGTTTTCTTGTATAGACAGTTCGTCAGTTTTCCGACTAGTTAATCGTCTGAGAAACAGTCTGTAAAAAACAAAATCTGTAAAAAAAAGTTTGGAACTGTGGAGATAATTCTTGTTTGAGTCATGAACTCCAGACCAAAGGTCGTCGGAGACACGTTTCACTACCCGGGCAAATGAGGGGAACAAGTTTCGAGGGCATTTGGTCATCGTATCGTTTATACAGACAGCACACAGCCGCTGAATCGGTTAATGTCGTCCTGGGTACACCTCATTATTACCCAGGGTAATNTCCCCCCCCCCCCCCCCCCAGTGCACATTATGGTGTCGCGTGCAAGCCACTTTGACACCTGCTTTCAACTTGTATCGACCATTACAGACCATTACAGATTTTTCTTCAGCTCTTGTTCCTTTTGAAATGAAAATTCCATCCGTATAGGATGGAATGGTTGCAAATACGCCTGTAATTCACAGTCTTTAACACGAGTTGCCATTCTGGCAGCTGCTGGCAATCACCACGTCAAAATGCACCTGTATAAATTCGTGGTGGGCTAGAATAAGATACTCGTAGTACCGTACCTCGAGCGCAGGTGGAAAATGGCGCGGATTTCAAACTGGGTAATGTTAAGGTACCTTATTTATACCCAGGATCGTCCTCGGTAACAAAAAGGATTACCCAGGGTAACAATGAGGTGTACCCGGCACGACATTAACCGATTCAGCCACACAGCCGAGCTCATTCTTCAAGGCGCTCTTCTGTTGGTTCACAAGGTGACCCTTATTTTCAACACTGTCTGGCTTGGTCCGTGTATGTCTGGCAATATTTTGTGTTGTATCTCTGTTGTTACATGAGCAATATGTTTGAAATTTGGCATGTAGTTATATTCTAGTGTGGTGGTTTTATTTCTGTGAAAATGTTTGAGCAGAAATGCTGTGCAATTTTTTGGGAGGTGGTTTTTATGTGTATTTTAGGGGGTATATCCGTTTCTGAACGATTGAAAGTGCCAGCCTGAAGAAGACCCCAGTGGGGGTCGAAAATTTGCTAAGATTCTGGAAATTGACTTCCTGTTTATCATAAATTTTGTAGATGTTGGAATACGATGGCGATTGTATATTAGTTTTTATAATGCGAAACAAGTTTGGCTTTTTCTTATGAGTTGGTGAAATGGCTGAAGTTGACGTTGACATGGAATCCTATATGCAGATTTCAAATTCACACACTGCGAATAAAGAAATAGCCCTACGCGCCAAATAGAGACCCCGCTGCAGGATAACCTCGAAATCTGCGTATAGGATTCCATGTCAACGTCAACTTCAGCCATTTCACCAACTCATAACAAAAAGCCAAACTTGTTTAGTATTATAAAAACTAATATTCAATCGCCATCATATTCCAACATCTTCTACAAAATTTATCGTTCAAAAACCATCCGATCCTGCAACGCGCACGTACGTGCATTCAGTAACAATGTTCTCATTTCTCCTCCCTAACCATGGAGGTGTGGGCGGTTAGAAGTCGCCCAGAAATTTCTGAGAGAACTGTCGAGGAAATGCTTTTTCACCAATTTATGTAATACGCTGCCATTATAACAACATGTACCGGTAATAATAATTACATAATCCCGAGGTATAATACAGGGTGACCCAAAAAAAATGAGACCCATGAACATGTTAATAAAAACTTTAATTTTCAGGCTACAGCAACCAAACTTCAAACATGTTATCTCAACTTAATGCACGGCCTGCACACCAAGTTTCATTAGTCAGGGCTTATCACTTTCCGTTTAATGACGTCTTTCCATAATGTGCTCAAGATGAGCCCCTCGTCGCTGGCGGCACACTTGAACACAACACGCGAAGTTCTCAATGACTCGAACGCACTCCTCCTTTGGAATCTCACGAATCTTCGCAGTTGAATAACGTCTTCTGGGGCACTACCCCACCCCAGGACTGCCTACAGAGGCCTCTTCATTCCGTTAAGTGCACTGCGTGGGTTGCGATATCAACACATGGAATCATCAGGCCATTCTGGTTTGAGGATGAGAACGAGCGTGCAGTCACTGTGAATACAGAGCGTTACCTAGGGGTCCTCCGCAAGTTTTGGGCTGTACTCGGCCGAAGAAGGGGGTTTATAAGGGAGGATCAATGGTTTCAGCAGGATGGGGCAACTCCCCACGCCTCTAATGACTCGCTGAATTGGCTGCGCGAACACTTTCAGGATCGCCTTATCAGTCGGAGGTGTGACCCTTAATGGGCTTCACACTCGCCAGACCTGAACCCCCCGGATTTCTACCTATGGGGCTACCTGTGGGACAATGTCTATAGGAATAATACCCAAAACATTCACGAGTTGAAGAAGGCCATAACTGCGAAGATTCGTGAGATTCCAAAGGAGGAGTGTGTTCGAGTCATTGAGAACTTCGCACGCTGTGTTCAAGTGTGCCGCCAGCGCCGAGGGGCTCATCTTGAGCACATTATGGAAAGACGTCATTGAACGGAAAGTGATAAGCCCTGACTAATGAAACTTGGTGTGCAGGCCATGCATTAAGTTGAGATAACATGTGTGAAGTTTGGTTGCTGTAGCCTGAAAATTAAAGTTTTTATTAACATGTTCATGGGTCTCATTTTTTTTGGGTCACCCTGTAGGTTGGGTGCATTTGACTGAGTATACTCTTGCTGCATGTACTGGAAGCATATTGCTTTGCATCCCCCTCCGATCGGGCGGTCATACCAGATGGATTTGATGGCAGTGCAAATAATTGAAATCGTCTGGATCGGGCATCGGACGGCTCATAATACGGTATTTTTCATTTTTCAGAACAGGATTTGCTCAAAGTTATACGTGCATCTGTGAAAGATAGGAACTGTCGGAAATCAATAAGCCCTGAAAGCGGACAGGAAAAGAAATACTATCTTATTGCTGGTTAAAGATAATGTATGACGACTTCATTGTTTACATTCAATGTTTGTAAACGTGGATGTTTACATTATGTTATTTTGGACTTTTGGGACATGCCAAACCACAAAATTGAATCCTTTCGGTATCAATAATTTCTAGAGGGGCATGCCACCAACAAATTACTCATAAGACAAAGAAAGACTGGATATAAACAAACAAAATGTAAATAAACAATGATTTTCGTGGCCCGCGAAAATACCTGAGATACATTATCTTTAAGACTTACAATGTAGACAGAGCGATATGAGCATATAACAATGATAATTTATTATCATATTGAAGCTGGCTGTATTGTACCTCTTGGTTGAGCACTGCCGGTGTAACAGGAATCTTGATCCCCAGGAATCTACACGTAAGTCGGATTTTATTGCTTGATACAGGTAGGACCTATACAGGATGAGAATATCGTTATAAAGACCATGGGTCGTATTTTAGAATACGTTCCTTAACGTTATGGTCGACCTTAAGTCTATTGTAAAACCATCAAGGACAGCAGATTTAAGGTGGACCTTAATGTTAAGGAACGTTCTAAAATACGGCCTCATGACTATAGCCGTGGTTACACTACATAAAATCCCCGTTTTTTTGCGGTCACGCCTATGAATTGCCGGGCTTTAATAAACCCGTGCCTGAAAAACGCGGTTTTTTGAGACACGGCAATCTCGCCGTGCTTTTCGAAATCCCCGTGTCTCGTTAGTTCTTTGCACGGCGACAGATGGCGCAGCCATTAAGTGACGTCGTTTTCGCGCCTCCGACAATGTGTGCCAATTCAGAAATGACCGAAGAATCAACGTTTGCAGCGCAACTGTCGCCGGGCTACTTAACTACAAAGTAGTAGTGTGACCTCTCGCGGGGATTTTCCTACACACGGGTTTGACGCGTGTCTGGAAAAACACGGGTATTTTTATGTAGTGTAACCACGGCTTATTTGAGCAGATTATTATCCATGTGAGTAGGATTTGCATTCTTAGGTCTCCCATTCACATCACACCGGCACGCGCCGCCCAATTCAGCGACCTCGAAAAACTGCTTCATTAGGCCACTATTACATAGAAGTATACGGTATACGAAAACGCCGGTTAACAATGGCTTCACGGTCGTGAATCCATTGTAAACCGGCGTTTTCGTATACCGTATACTTCTATGTAATAGGGGCCTTACCAACCCGCATCTCAGTCTGCTTTGAACATGGAGTGGTACAGAAATGGTCCATGGACCATTTCATTTCTGAGATCCCTGAGATGCCGTCCTTCTTATCAAAGGACCGTCTGAAAATACAGTTCTTGCATGAATTATGTCAGTTCCTCTTTATGATGGTATCTACGGGTATCTTGTATTGGACACCCTAACACACAGAAAAATATTCGTCTCCACTTGAGATAAAAATCACTTGAACGCTTGTCCGTAAAAGAAGTTACTTTTGGATCTCAAGTTGAGATCTTCGAAACTCGGTAAGAATAACTGATATCTCAAGTAGACATATGACTGTCTCCAGTCAGATTTTCTAGATGACATTTAGTGCTCTTATCTGGAGACAACGAAATGTCACTGTGAGTACTCATAATACTATTTAGAGAGATGTAATGTGTTGACCTGAGCGAACTGTCATCTATCTTTGAGACTAAAATGTGCGCAGCTGAGATGACGTTCATTTCGATATGAATTTACGGGTCGTTTGTATCAACCCGACTATTGGGTTCTTTATCAACCCAAAGTGTTGGATCTTTCAACCCGACTGTTGGGTTGTTTATAACCAACTGCATGGTTGCATCAACCCAACAGTTGAGTTTTTTTGGTCCTGATTGCTTAACTTCGCAATTTGCAAAGACCGCAACTCTTAAATTTTGTAATAACTTTAACCTTAGCCAATAGGCCGAGAAGCTACATGTATGTAGAGTTCAGTTGGACGGGGTATACCAATGCACAGCGCAATATCTCTTGTGTGGTTGAGAGAAAACCGATGCTGTACAATTATTGTTTTTATAACTCTGAAAGGGAAAATTCACAACCTAAAATTTGTGTCTCAGATTTCAAACCATATTTATCAATATTCTTATAGTTGCGCTTCCACTACAAAAAAGCCGGTATTTGTCCGCTCTTGTTCTGCTTCCATTACAGAACTGCCGGGTTTAATAAGTCCGGTTCTATTAAGTGCGGATCTATTTAGTTGTTGGATAGGTCATGCACAGTCGCAAGCGACCGTGGAGCCACCTGTAGCCGAGCATAATACTACAAATAGATCCGGTGTTATTGCCATTCCACTACAAAATTTATCCGCATCTAGATTCGGAGTATGATCGGCTATGCTATCCGAACTAAATAGATCCGCACTTAATAGAACCGGACTTATTAAACCCGGCAATTCTGTAATGGAAGCAGAATAAGAGCGGACAAATAACGGCTTTTTTTTGTAGTGGAAGCGCAACTTATGTGTTTGCTTTCGTGAGTCAGCGTTTCTGTATTAAAATTTTTGCGAATTACAACATTGTTATCTCGACATGTCGAACCGGTGGCCCGCACTGATCCAGTTTATTTGCGATGACCAATATCTCGGTTCGATATTATTGATATCTCAAGCGCGAGATGCGCCGTGTATCGGAAGGCTTAACACGCCATTTGTCTCAGGTAGTGTCACAGATATGTCAAGTTTTGTCATTAGACAGATGCTTTCTCGATTCGAGATATTATTATCTCAAATACAAGATATTTGTGTTTCAAAGCGCTTTAACACCCCACTTATCTCACGTGGAGGTGAATACTCTACTTTCGTCTGTTTAAGGTCCCTTCATTAAACACCAAATCATTATGTATGCACTGGGCAAGTTAAGGTCCTTTCAATATGACTGGCTAGCACAGGGAAAGGTGGGGAATAATGAAGTTTTTTGACGGTTCGCCTAAATTGCGCAACCGAGAGCAGTGATCCGAGTGTCTGGTCATTTTGAAATTGACCCCTTTGATAAGTGCAACCAGGCCTGCCGCCTGATTTCGTTGAAATGAAGCAGCGGTAGGCCTATACAGGGTAATTCTTGAATACTAGTAAGTCCAGAAAATTGACACCTGGGCTGTGGGAACTTGATTGCCAATACCAGTATAAACAGCGCGCAACATGGTCAATTTTGTGGAATGGATTCGACGTATCCTTTGCATTACAAAACATACATGTAGTGTGCTGGGTTTTTTTCTTAGAGGAGGCCTACAGTCAGACGAGCCAAAGTTTGTTCAGTCAGAAATTTCGTGGCAATGATGGTATATTTCAGAACCAGGAGGTGACAGGTGTCAAGTCACAAAAGTATCCACTGTAATTAACCACCATCAGATTCCATTGTACCAACCTGTTTTTCAGTAAAGAACAGTACAAAATCGTGCGGATAAACAATTCTAAGCAAAAAGAACATATTGTTCATCAGATACCACTGCAAGAACATAGTTTGCTACCAAATGTACATTCTCATTTCAGAAGATTCTTCAATGTGTCGACAGTAATCAGAATAGTACCTCATGTTTTGTAATGGTACCGTTATTACGGGAGGCGAGGCCTAACGACTGGCATGAATATCCCGAAGGGACCATAAACAGATGAGTTTAGAGTATTTTTTCTCTGTGTGCTTGTATTTTGGTCCTTTACTAATGTAGGGTACTTACCAGGTTTACATGACGGGTTTTATTCGCAAGAGGATCGAATATAACGTTTGCAGTGTGACAGGTATCGAAAGTACAGCCTGTGATACGTGTGGAAAGTTGGATACACCACTCAAACTTACATGTATGACTCCGCAAATTCTCAAAAGACATTTAGTGTTTAGATCAGTATTCGTATAATTTTTCATCGAGATGCACAAGTACCTCTTCTGTATTGTTGTAAATGTTTCATATGACCAGCACGTCAGAGCACTAATTTTGATCGTTGAAACGCTCCAGACATAGAATCTGCAGGAAACAAAATCAGTTGTGTTGGAACACTGGAGGGCACTCTAGTCAGAGGCAAGTCAAGAAGAATGCTTGCGTATAAATAGTCAAGAAGTGCATGCTTCCGTATAAATAGTCAAGAAGAATATTGGGTCAGGAAGAGTAAACTCGATACGTTCGATCGCCAAAGCCTCGTCTGATTTCATTGGAAAAGATGAAGAACACCAGAACGCCCACATTTATCGATGACGTCACGACAGGAGATGGCCAATACATGTATAACTTTGCAGACAGCACAGAGCCGATGATATGCCGCTCATATTCATTTAGCACACTACATGTACATGACGTAGGCGCACTTGGCATTTTTACTTTCGTCCTCACAGGCCCCCTTTTGTGTCCTGTCATACTATTGGGCCTTGTTGGTAATGTACTTTCCTTTGTCGTCTTAGGGAGAGAAAGACCGTTTACGTCGACGTCAGTCCTGCTTCGTTACCTCTCAATCTGCGATAGCCTTTATCTCATCCTTATACTTTTTTGTGATAATCTATATGAGCTATCATTTTACGTAAAGGCGCTTTATTGGTATCGGTATTTTGTTGAAATGACTTTTGGTTACTTGTGGGTCGCTGCCAGGATAGCGAAGACTTTGTCCATTTACGTCACCGTTACAGTGGCTGCAGAGCGGTTCATTGCAGTGTGCAAACCTCTAAGAGCTGCTATTATTTGTACAATCAAGAATGCTCATAAAACCGTTTTAGCTGATGGTGTAATAGCATTTCTGTCGCGAATGATATGGGTCTCTATGGTTCATATTGGGAAGCCTTTTTGGTTTTATGACCATTGCACAGATTCATATTTAGTCAATTGGGGTTATACCTACCTTTATCCATTTCAAGATAATATCTATTCAAATGTCATTGGTACTGTTCTTTATTATTTGATGGCAATAGTCATCCCCACATTTTTTCTAGTTTTCTTCACCTATCGTCTGCTGGCTGCCTTGAAGCAATCATCAACAATGAGGCAGACGACAGTAGGAGGAAAGGCAGACGAAAATATGAAAGCAACAACAGTCAGGGTTTTAGCCGTCGTTATTGTTTTTATAGTACTTGAGACTCCCAGCGCAATCATAAGCATGACTGTTCCAATACTCGGTGATTATGGGCAGGGTGAAATTACAGGTTATATTTTAAGTATCACCAATTTTGTCAGCACTCTCAACAATTTTGTGAATTTCTACATCTATTGTCTGACGGGGTCGAGGTTCAGGCGGACATTGAAGAATTTAGTTTCCCCCATGTTACCACACTGAACACCACAAGCAACCATTTGACCATTTGAGAATACAGGGCACAGTCTCAAGTCTCAAGGCCCCGTTGTCAAATCTTATTACATGTATGAATTATTAGTACTTCAGCTCTGCCCTTGAACACGTTGTTTAAAAAAACTAGCTGCGTAAATGTGCATCGTCCCGTTCATTACTACATGCATTTGCATTCGGCGGATTAATTCAAAAACAACAGTCAATCATCATTTTTGATGTGGATGTTGGGATTGGGTAACTACACAAGCCTAGTCCGAACACTGCCTCCTGTTGCTCATTTGCAGAACTGACGGTCGCAACAAGAGTCAGATGAAGCCTATCGCGGGGGTCTATTTTGATTGGTCCGTTCATCTCCAGGTCGTGTTTTGCATATTCACTTAGTTACGGCAATCGTATCATTTGACAACGCTGCTCTCAGGCATTCTACTTGCTTAGGTTTCAACCAGCTACACTCGCAATCACGCTCTCTGCTCACTCTAGACAGACAAACATTCGTTTGGCAAGAAAACCGCAATTTGGTATCAAAATCACGGAATATGTTCCTCTCGAAAAGCCGAGGCACAGCATCGCGATCGTTACTGTTTGAGGTCATGTGATACGGGAACGACCAATCCGTGATCTGATCATGCTGATGACGTAGAACCAAAATCTGGTTCTTCGGTTACTCATCATCTGATTCTGTATTGCGTCCAGCATAGGCTAAAAGTAGCAATACGAGTCAGACGTTCGGACTACACAAGCCTATCGATTTTAACTTATTGCGCTCCCGATATCCAATATACCCGCCACAGCCACCATCTTGAATGCTGCAAGTCATCACAATTTTTTGGTGAATGTTGAAGCACATCATACATTTTCAACTGAATGGTGGCTGAGGGATACTGCAGGCGACAGCGTGACTGCTTTTCAAACTATCGTCCCGCAGCATCTACAGGCTGTATAAAAAACGCAACAGTTGGTATTTTCTCCAATATCTATAAATCTAGGATGGATATGACAAATATACTATAGTACTTAGGTCATATTAATCATGTGGACCTTAGCTTCAAATTGATACCATTGGCGCCTGAATAGAGTTCCACATGGCTGATCAGGCACTGTTGAAACGAAATGGCATGTAATCCAATTTGTTGCAGGGTTGGGATTTACCTTTGTAAGTTGATGCATTTTCCGCCATGATGGGGCAAGGAGAACTTGGCCATGACTAAAACCAAGTGGAGAAGCACCAGGTGCCATAAAAAATTACGTTTACATCTGTTGTTTTACACTTTGCTGAGATCAACATCAAAGATGTTACTTTGTTGACAAAGAATAAATTATGTTTTTTATCTGTCTGTCGTTGAGTTCTTTATTGGAAGAGTGACAGCAGTTACGCTACCATCTGGGCATTGTCTGTGAATGTTATGCAATAAGGCACAGAATGTCAATAACAACAGGAATCCTCGCCCTGCAACAAATGCAATTTTAGGTCATTTTGTTTAAACAGTGCTAGATCAGTCATGCGTAACGGTATTCCAACATGAATGGTGTCATTTTGAAGCTACGATCCACAGGATTAATATGACCTATGTATATTTGTCATATCCATCCTAGCTTTATAGATATTGGAGAAAATACCAACTGTTGCTTTTTTATACACCCTGTATAACGATGACTGAATTCTCTGTTGTTCCGCCGGCGAGAAGAATGCCTACACGTAGACGAAATTAAAACATCGCATGTAGGCCTACACTTACCGCGCTTGGATACCTTGAGGTAGAACGCCACATTCCAGATGACGCCAAATGGTCTCGACATAGTGCTGCCACCTGTGATGTCGCGATATCACTCGCGGTACCCAAGAGTAAATGAAAAGTGATGCATCTATCATATCCATCATCATCATTATTCTCAATGATTACATTTCCGACTTCAGCGTATGGCTTTCTAATAACTGGTGAGTAAATCATAAAGGAATCAAACATAAAGGTTCAACTTACAAATTTAGCATTTTATAATGGTAGTGGTAGTCGTGTTGATCGTCAACAATATAGAAAGGAGGATGGTAACACCGATTTCTAAGATCAACTTTTTAAATTTTACATGTAAGGTACATGCTGACTCTAGCTTTCGACACTTATACGGTGTCTTCCTCAGGAGTGAGGGAAAATATTAGAACATTTATTAATATATGTATTTGACTCTTATACTTGTGTTCTAATATTTCCCCTCACTCCTGAGGAAGACACCATATAGTGTCGAAAGCTAGAGTCAGCATGTACGTTACATGTAAAATTTAAAAAGTTGATCTTAGAAATTAGTCTGGTTCCCTGACCTGCTGTATGATGGCGCTGACTGATGGTGCGATACAGAGGTCAGGCAGGCGCCGCGTCGATACTGAGCTAAAAATAGAACATTAGTCATGCACTGAACATTATGGGGATATCGGGATTCGGTGAAGGAGTTGTACATTTGTGTGTGAAAACTGTCAAAATGCTGGGTGTTCTTTATGTTTTCGGTGCACCAGTATCAGCTCTGCATCTGCATAGTCCTGTACAGGTATGGCAAGAGAAATAATTCCGAAGTTATAGGGTCGAAAGGCTGCACAATCGGCTTGATGTTCGATGTAGCGAAACATCCTGTTACTAAGTGACGTCACAGCAAAATTGTCAGGATCTTGACAATTTTTGATCACGTGATCAGTATTAACGGTGGCGCCTGCCTGACCTCTGTATCGCACCATCAGTCAGCGCCACCATACAGCAGGTCAGGGAACCAGACTACTTAGAAATCGGTGTTACCATCCTCCTTTCTATAGCATTTTATAAATGTGGACAGTATCCCTTTAAACCTCAACAGATTTGCATTATGACTCTTCCATATGATAGGCAAGACCCTTCTGCATGTTCAGTGCAAATACTGATCAATTCCGACTAGTTGATCTTATGATACATGTACAAAAGGACTGTAATAATGAGAACCCCACGAACGATGAGAGCGCAGGATCATCTGTGTACATTTGAATAGGCTAACGTACATTTGCACGTGGAACACGAATTGTGCTGTAAATAGCTCTGTTATCCTCAGAAATGGAGTTCAAGGCATCAAGTTGACAGATTCATGTACCCCACTACCATAAAAAAGTTGAAGCCCCTGCCTATTACGTAAAGCCAATTTCAGGCAGTGAGAGACATCTGGTGGCAACACATGAAGTGTATCCCTCAGTTACTTCATCGTTCGCAGTTAAATATTTATGTTTGATTCCTTTATGGTTAAATGTAAGCATGCGTTGAAAGTATTTCGTTTGACGTTTGCGTTTTATGCCAACATTGAACGGATAATGTAAGAAGCCTTTAGTCTTGTCTATCCACTCGTGGGACTGAACCCGTTGGCATGGGTTTCACTAACAGGGCTAATGTAGCGGAGGGAGGTTAGATTCTTTTATCATAGGAAAGGCCAGTAAGCTTACACAATAAATCAACATGATTTTGTTGTGCTTGCTCTCTTGTAGTTCCACTTTGATGGGCGGCCGTTCCAGAGCCAAATGTGAGAAATACTAAAGGAGTACAGTGTAGTTTATTGCAACATTAGTTACAGTTCGAGTAATATCCCGATGCTAAAATATTATGTGTACTTCGATAATTTACTGATGGAAATAACTTACAAATAAATTATTTGCATGAAATGAAATCGCTGCCCTTGACAACTTGCATTTGCTTGACTGACACAGCCTATCTTGGATGACGCCTGACAAAATCTGTAAGAAGCCTTTAGTCTTGTCTATTCATTCGAGATCGCAGAAATTGCGTGGTCTACGCCAGATAATCTTCAAGGAACCCCTCTCTGCGATCACCTTGCCATTGAGCATTCGCACCGAAATGGCAAGATAAATGCATAATGAGGGGCGGCATGATGATGACATTGTGTTTTCAAAATTTCAGGAATCACTCTTTTGTCGAGCTATGTGGCGAAAGACAAAATACATTTAATGTTACCTTCAATCCAGTTTTTTTGTCTCAGCCTCACAACCACTCAAAACGAATCTCACATAATTCCAGGTCACATAGTTGGAGGCCGTAACATACATTACTAAATTCGGTAGGGCTACACGACTAACTTTTTTTTTACAAAAAAAAACCAAATATGCGCGATGACTGGATATACACCTGCTTCGAACACACATGTCGAGACGCGCGAAGATAAGTCAGTTGGGCCTTGGCAACGGCCGGTGAAAGTAGTTGATGCCATTTTCTTCGTACGTATCGCAATTTACCTCCAGAATTTGCGACTATCCGCAGTTTTAGGGCCGTATTCTCGAAGCTTCCTTAACTCTAAGGTTTACCTTTAGCTATTGTTTGTTAAGGAGGCTTCTAGAATACGGGCCCTAATCTCGGATACCATGCTCGGCTCCTCTAAAAATGGCCGCCATTTTCCTCTCCTTTTGTCATGGTACACTGCATTACAGCTATCGATTGTCAACTGACTATTCTAAGTGAGTGAAAAAGAGGTACATGTACCTCATCCCATGCTCATAAGATTCTGATCCCTTCGGTGTTTAATATGACGACTTATTGCCCGCATCATCTTTTGATCTGTCTTATTTCGTGACAGCCGAACATGACAGATGCATATACATTTACATGTACTTTTCGTCAACTTTATGCGATTTTGGCGTCATGCGAGGAAGTCCGTTGCTCCGACGGTGTTGCCACCTATTGCATTTTGACTTTTCAAGTAAATCTTTTCCATCACGCAATTAATGAGAAACCGTTGCGACTTGTAATTTCTTTTTATCCATAGAGCCGACTAGAGAGTTTTCCGCACTCCTGTCATCTTGACGTCCGCAGCATAATATCTCCCGAACATCCCGGCGGAACCTCCGTCCCCCGGCAATACAGTATAAATAAAAATTAATTGCATAATTCATGTACCATCCAATGCAGCCTAACCAGTATCCGACATTAAACTGAATGAACCATTCCGGGTCCTGGTCGTTAAAGGACCCGGTGTTTTCCAAGAGATAAATCCGGACGGGAACTGAGCAGACGAGATAAGCGAAGCAGACGAGAATCAGCATTCGGGTCAAATGAACCTCGGCTTTGGCCTTCTTCGCGGCTAGTCGGGCGTCTTTCTGGTCTGACATTTTCTGCCGGACGCTGGACGCTTTTCGGACGTTCCAGATGATAAGGCAATTGAAGAGGATGAGGACTGCAAAGGGGACAACAGTTCCAGCGATAAGCTCCCACCACGAGACAATCTGCTCTACCAAAGGAGCTACTGGGAAGTCCTCAACGTAGCGCTCTAGGCCAAAGACCGGGTCTTTCTTGACTTGGTAGGTGAACAAGATGTTGGTGTTGACGATGCCCATGGTGAGAGTGAGGCCAAAAATCACTCTCTTGGCCCTGAAAGGAGAGTAAACTAAATCATTGCTATAGATTTTGCTTCACGAATATAAGGTTCTTAGGGTCGTATTCATAAAGGGTTCTATCATTAGAACCGTCTTAGGCTGGTTCCAAGTGTACTTCACCACTACGCTTGGAACCGGCCTAAGACGGTTCTAACGAGTTGACGATGCCCATGGTGAGAGTGAGGCCAAAAATCACTCTCTTGGCCCTGAAAGGAGAGTAAACTAAATCATTGCTATAGATTTTGCTTCGCGAATATAAGGCTCTTAGTTACTACCATCCAGGACCCCCAAGTGTTATTTCTTAGCTTTCCTATAGAAAGATTATCTATCCATTGGAAATGAAGATGGTAGAAGTAGGCCTATATTACATGTGCATTTTTGGCCACCTTGTATATTCATTTAGCCGAGGAGGTAACCAAAACGGATACTAACGCATATTTTTCCCACGGAGGTGTAACGTCTGTCAAGTTACTCTATAGCTGATTGTTTCCCCGCATTCTTCTGGAAACGCTCTTGAAAACAGATTCACATGTCTGCTTGAGTGTGTCCGCAAAATTGCGGCTGTTTAAAATCAAACGATAAACACAAACGTTAACGACAACGTTATTTTTCACCGAAAATGCAATATAAAATCTGGTTAATGTGTAGTATGAAAAATAACGTTGTCGTAAAGTTTACCTTTATCGTTTGATTTCTAAACCTCCCTATTGTCAAGTCGCGAACGTCACTCTATTTTAAATTAGTGGCACACTGGCATACGGGAAACATCTACAGGTGTTACACTGGTGTCAAAACTGGGCCAGCTACTTTGTGGCCTGCACCGTGAACGATTTACGGCGCTGAGACCGCCTGACGGTTATCTAATTTTGTTATTTACCATTGTGTGACCCAGACGGATCAGACCTACAAAGGCGAATGTTGGTGCGCTGTATTTGAGATGACAGTCGTGGAAGATTTGGAAATTTATTTCACTGATTGGAAAATAACCTGCTGTATTATTGGCACAGCCAAACTAGATCACCGCCACGTCTGCTCTGATCTATTATATCCCACCCCTAACTAAGAATGTTGGTACAGTCTATTTGAGACGACAGAGGTGTGTGAGATTGGGATAATTAATCTAGTGATTGCAGTACAACCTGCTGTGTTATAGTCGCAGCCAGTCGGTTTCAGGACTCCTGATAGCCTCTTGGGTATCACGTTCACTTAGCAAGCGGCACGTACTACCAGGTGTGACATCTGCCAGTATCAACTTCAGAAGTCGCGGACAAGATTGAGCAATTCGAAAAATGCGATGATTTTAGTGGTGAGAATGCGTAATGGCCTGCTCACCAAAACGAGAAAAAAAACTGAGGAGCTTCGTGGCAAACATTTTTGTCGACTTTCCAACCATATCGCGCGATTTGTTAAGGGCCTGTCATACTGAAGTAGTTCTCAAAACGACCAGCCTCTTCCTAAAAAATGGTAAAACGGGCTAGAGCGTGTAACCCTTGGCAAAATAATGACTCACTGTTCTGGAGCACCCTTCCCGTCCATGAAGTTCGTAAAAAGACTGTAAAAAGTTGCTACTACGTCCACTCCGTTCGGAGACAGTTTGAGCCCGTTTGGCAAAATTGTCAAGAACGTACTGAGAACTAGCTCTGCCCCAGTGTGATTGGGATTACCTTTTGACTGTGCAGAATGTTGTCGCCTTCATCGGGAAGCGTATGGCTAGAAATCGATCAATGGTCATTGCAGCAAGAAGCCAACCCGAGAGCTGACCGAGGAACTCCACCAGGAAGTAGGTCACCCTGAAATGAAAATAGCCACAATCATTGAATTAGAAAATTTGCCACACAGGTTGGCAGCCGGTCTCATCTCCCAGCCCCATCGGAATTGTTTACAAGGGGATCTTTGGCATTCAGGATAGTGAGCACAGATAGGAGCCGCCATACTTGTATAGATGAAATTCGCTAGCAGCCATCTTGCCAAAATTAGGTCATCGTCATAGGGATTTCCCTCATTCGGCCATGGGAGAACCAATCATCTGTCACTCTGGAGAAGAATGGGGAGCACCATTTGGTCACATGATGACGTATAGAGCAGAGGTGACACCTATAGAGGCTCATTGTTCGAGAGATACGGTTCACCAAGCACGGCCAATCACACCTTGAATCGTCATGAATAATAGGTGGCATCTGCGTACTATTAGTTCAAACCCACGCGTATACTGTAAAATCGGACTTGTAACATCACTTCTGGTATTACAACGTCCAGCCCACTTCAACGAGCTGGGAGTGGTTATTCTGTTGAATATGCGTCTTTTATCCAATCAGTGTTTACGATTATGCACAGTTGCATTGACTATAGGCATTGGATAGAAGGGCATGATCTTGATTGCCTAATCGATCACCCCGGGTCGATCACTTTTCATGAAAGCGAACACCAGTAATGACCACGTTCTTTAATGGGTGTTATGAAAAAAGACTTCATTGAGAGCTGATCAGCTGTACTCAATCAATTCAGAATAGACCTAGGCATGTCAATGTCACATTACGCGTCAGTTCAATGGTCATTTTTGGCCTACTGTGTTTGTTAACCAATCAGAACGCAGCTTGTATTGCAGACTATTAATGAACAGCCATGTGACCATCATAGTAATGAAGTGGGCTGGTCTACCAAAGTGATGTTACAAGTCCGATTTTACAGTATTTTCGCGTGGTCTGCCTCACCGTTGTTCCCCATTCCCATGGTGATGATCTAATTTTGGCATGATGGCTGCCAGCAAATCTCACCTACAGTCCGGGAAAAGAACTCAAGAGTCCGAATCAAAAGCTGTCACTAGTGTGAGGGCTTCCGAACTCCGACGCCAAAATGTTAACAATGTAAAGAAGAATATTAGAAGGTTTGATATAACACGACATTAGATGGGTCTGATCGACTTCTGCTGTGAAACTGAGAACCACACAAGTAACCACACAAATACAAATGCAGTTGTGAAATGAGAAATAGTGCAGTCACAAAATGCCTGCCGATATTCCTTTCTCATGTCCTGATGTCGATTTCACGTTTTTGGAGTCAGAACCTGGAAGCCCTAGCAGATTCAGATTTCAGACTCGGAGTCCCAAGCTA
Source organism: Notospermus geniculatus (assembly GCA_002633025.1). NCBI lineage: Eukaryota > Metazoa > Nemertea > Pilidiophora > Heteronemertea > Lineidae > Notospermus > Notospermus geniculatus. Next base: position 55,512 of record NMRB01002324.1, read on the forward strand.
AGCGCACATGTCCGACAAAAAAGCCTTTCGAAATGTACGTTTACCGGATCCGTTATCGGATTGAAATGGGACACACTGATTGACACTTGCCACCGCACATGACCGTTATTATCATCCGGAACGAATTGAGTAACGCATGCGATACCGGACGATTGGAACATGTTCCATTCATCCGTCAAAAATAATTGTTGCCGTCCGGTATTCGGAAGGAATTCCTTTATAATGACGTAATTTTGGGATAACCCTTCGATTTTCCCAGTGAAGGAAAAACTGACATCCGTCGGTGCTGCGAATTTTAACGCATACATGTGCGCGGTGGTGCCGTGCGTTAAAGTACATCCGGTGAACGGATCCGGTAAACGTACACATTTCGGAAGGCTTTTTGTCGGACATGTGCGCTTAGCTTAAAGCTAAGCGCACATGTCCGACAAAAAGCCTTCCGAAATGTATACGTTTACCGGATCCGTT